>VZTY01010407.1:9693-23394 GCA_013400935.1 Turnix velox | reverse complement strand
TGGTCTTTGAAGGTCCCTTCAGCTTAACTATGATTCTACTCAGCTTGAAAAAGGGTTAAAAGACTGAGACCCCAAAGAGGAAGCTGATCCTGAGCAGGAAAGCAATGGATGGGAGCATGATGTATGCTCAACTTCTAGCTGAAATCATTACCCTGAAAGTAAAGTAGCTCGGGGAGTGCCCATTGCCCAGATCCAATTTTCATACCAATGTGTTGCTGAGAGCACAGATTGCTGAAAATTTGCCAATCCAAAGCTAATATTCAGAAAAGCCTTTCCAGTAAAAGTGGAAACAGCCCTTGGCTTTGCCCTGCTGCAATTGGCAATAAAGCATCTGTGGAATAAAAACCCACAGCATTTCAATAAATACAACAGGAGGAAAAGGGGGTTGTTAAGGATACTGGGAAAGAGGAATTGTGTTCTAAAGCTGCCTGTGTGGAAAGAAACCCTTTTTTTGAGTGCTTACTCCCCAGTGAAGTGGAAAGCAAAGTAAATCTTCAAGCCCAGTCAAGGACCAATGGATTTCTAGGTGGGATGAGGGCCAGCTGGTTGAGTTTTACTAGTGGAAAGGGGGGAAACACTATGGAACCATAAATCCTGGCACAGCCTAAAGTGCAGCTGCTGAAGTTACTTTCTCCCACCTCATAATTTCACTTCTCAGCATATCTGACATATTTACCTGCCTCATTGGCTGCCAGATTCACCTCCCTATTTCTTCCTGTCTGTTCCCCTCCACTGCTCAGTTCCCAGGTATCTCCCAACCATCCCAAGTGAAAAAGCTGGTGATGTGTCCTCTAATGTGTGTCTGCCTCTCCAGCAGTTGGTGGACATCTCTCCTGAGGCCATAAACTCATTATTTTAGATTTACCATTTGCTTGTTAAGTGTTGATAACCCAATGTTTAACTATCTCTAACTTCCCTGGGATGTGTGTGTGTAAATATTTGTTTTACCCTCCCCTGCTCAGGAGAAAGGAGTTTTCTGGCACCATCTGGAAGCTGAGCATGTTCCCAAGTCCCAAACAGAGTCCTTGCTGCTGTGAAATGATGCTACAAACCCACTATTTCATGCCTTTCTTCAATAATCCTTATAAATAAGGTCAACTGTAATCTAGTGGTAAGCAAAATTAATTCCAGAAACAAAAGAACAAGGTGTCAATGAATAAGAAAAAAAAAAAAGATTAGAGAAAATTTGGATAAACCACATGTTTTCTAGTCACCAGGTCTTGATTGTTGGAGACCTTACTTGAAGAAAGATGTGAATATTCTTAAGGGTAAAACTAATAATGAGCTGGGGCAGAATTATTAGTGCAAGTGTAGGATCTCCCTGGTTGGGGACCTTTAGACACCTTGGGATTTCATTAGAAGATCAATAAGGGAGGACTGATGAAGGAATTTATAAGCAGATTATAAAATAGGCATTGTCAAATTCCTGCAAAAAAAAAAAGGCAAATATCTTGAAAGTCAAAATCTTTAAAATTCTGATTAAACCAGTGGATGTATATGCAAAAAGTGGCTTTGATGTTGTTGAATTCAGTAAATGTGATTCAACATTTCTACCATACACCTACTTGGGAATTTCTGGTGGGAATTCCAGAAGAGAGGGTCCAGGATGGTAGGACAAGGAGTAATGGATGAAAATTGGAAGAGGGGAGATTTAGGCTGGAGAGAAGAAAGAAATTCTTTGCTGTGAGGGTGGTGAGACACTGGAAGAGGTTGTGGATGCCCCCTCAATCTCTGGAGGTGTTTAAGGCCAGGCTGGATGAGGCACTGAGCAACCTGGTGTAGTGGGAGGTGTCCCTGCCCATGGCAGGGGGGTTGGAACTAGATGATCTTGAAGGTCCCTTCCAACCCAAACCACTCTATGATTCCATGAAGATGCTCCAATACCAGCACAACCTGGTATTACCCAGCACAGCATTAGACAGAGTTGTTTTTAACCAAGATTTGTGTTCAAAAGTAGAGATTATTTAGAAAATAGCATTTAGAAACCAAGAGGTTTGATGCAAGACTGATTTCTCCCAGTGCAGGTTGATTGCTGAGGGGAAATTTCCTGCCTTATGAAACAGGAGAAATAATTTCTGCCTCGAGAACTATGCATTTTAACCGTGTATTAATTTGAATATTTTAATATTCTGGCTGAGAGGTTTGATCCAAGCAACTGCAAACTTCTCTTTCACACACAGAGGAGCTGATAAAATGAACACTGGCATTTTGCAACAGATGAAGGAAGGCTGAAGATGGCTGTGTCAGAGGAAGAGGGTTTCAAAACATGATTTGAATGATATCCTGGGATTTACAGTCCCCAAACTGTCTCTGTTCAAATGCTTCTGTTTCCAAGCAGATGGAAGGTGTTGCTGTATGATCAGCCTTATGTAATTGATTAGAAACACCATAGAATCATAGAGTTGGAAGAGATCTTCCAAGGCCATCTAGTCCAACCCCTTGAAGTGATCAGGGACATCCTGCACTAGATCTGGTAGCCTTGAGCCTCAGCAAATCTGTCTCCAGGGATGGAGACATCCTCTCTGGACAGCCTGGGCCAGTGTCTCACCATCCTCATGGGGAAGAATTTCTTCCTAATGTCTAACCTAAACCATTTTCAAACCATTTCCCCTCACCCTGTGGCTCCATGCCCTGCCAAAGACCCCTCCCCAGCTTTCCTGTAGCCCCTCCAGGCACTGGGAGGCTGCTAGAAGGTCTCCTTGGGATCCTTCTCATATCCAGCCTGAACAACCCCATCTCTCCCAGCCTGTCCTTGTAGCAGAGGTGGTTCCATACCCCTTACCACACTCATCACCCCCTCTGTACCCTCTCCAAAATCTCCATGAGCTTCTTGTTCATCTAGGATAAGAAACTGAAACCCACCAAGCTGGGAATACAGTAGTGGGGAGACCATATAGAAGCACAAATATTTATTAGATGAATTGTGATGCTGGAGTTTGCAGCAGCTTGGCACTGCTGTCAGGTTTTTAAGAACATGCTTCACTATGAGGTCTCCTCAGGTTCTTCTCCTCTCCAGGCTTCTAGGTTTGGGGTGAGGAAACTAGATGCTCATGGGTTTGACAATCCCTCAATGATCTCATTTCAAATTCTTGTGTTTCTAAAGAGATAGAAAGTGTTGCTGAGTGATCAGCCTTATGTACTCTATTCTGGGCTTAGGGGGTGGGGGGACTGGACACTTTTCTTCCTGTTCCATGAAGAAAAAGAGCAAAGCTCATGCACATGTGCTGCCACCAGATCTCCACAGATGTGAGTGTCTGCAGTCGGGTAAACATTTCTTTTTGACCATGCCCCAGAAAGAGGAATCTAGTTCACTCCCCCCAGGCTACACAGAGCTCACTGGGATGGAAAAGAGTAAGCAAATGGGTGGAAAACAGCCAGAAGAAGAGGGAGAGGGGATGGCATCCCCATGGCTGCTGAGGGAGAGAGGACCAGTGCCTAGTGAGAAAGGTTTCCCTCAAACTATTAGGGCAGTGGGCAGCCAGCTCAGCCTGTTAAATATTCATTTTCTGATGAATAAATAAATATTGGGCTTGTCATCTCAAGAGGTTTTTTTTTTAAGAAGGGGATGCTCTCTTCCTTAAATACAACCCAGCAAATGGGAATACAAATGCCATTACCTGGAGTATTGTGTCAAGCTCTGGAGTTCTCAACATAAGAAGGACATTGAGCTGTTGGAGAAGGTTCAGAGGAGGCCACCAAGATGATCAAAGGGTTGGAGCAACTGCCTTATGAAGACAGGTTGAAGGAGTTGGGGTTGTTCAGCTTGGTGAAGAAAAGGCACAGGGGGTACCCCATAGTACCTTCTCAATACCTGAAGGGGGGTACAGAAAGGCAGGGGTAGGACTTTTTAATAGGATATGTGATGGGAGGACTAGAAATAATGGATGTAAATTGGAAGGGGGTAGATTCAGGCTGGATATAAGAAAGAAATTCTTTCCTGTGAGGGTGGTGAAACACTGGAAGAGGTTGCCCAGAGAGGTTGTGGATGTCCCCTCAATCCCTGGAGGTGTTTAAGGCCAGGCTGGATGAGGCACTGAGCAGCTTGATGTAGTGGGAGGTGTCCCTGCCTGTAGCAGGGGGATTGGAACTAGATATCTTTAAGGTTCCTTCCAACCCAAACTATTCTATGATTCTATAAAGCCCTGCTGTGTGGCATTTGCTCCCCTCACACATGATGTCTGGATGTTCCTCTCAAGCATCCAAGCCTTCTCTTCCAGTTCTGGTATCTCTATAATTAGCTGTACCTGAGCAGAGCAACTAGAGCACATCCTTTTAGCAGCACTGCTTTTGCACTTAACCTCTTGATTTATTTATTTGCCAACACTCTGGCTGAAGGAGCTGATTAAATAATAATAATCTGGGACACCATCCTGAAAGGGTTGGTGGAGCGTGTTCTTAAAAACCTGACAGCAGTGCCAAGCTGCTGTAAACTCCACTTCAGCTTTGCAATGGATCTAATAAAGATTTGTGCTTCTATGTGTTTTTTCCCACTACTGGGATGAACAAGAAGCACATGGAGATGTTGGAGAGGGGGTGATGAGGGTGGTCTAGGATTAGGAGCACCTCTGCTACAAGGACAGGCTGAGAAAGCTGGGGCTGCTCAGCCTGGAGAAGAGAAGGATCCCAAAGAGACCTTCTAGCAGCCTCCCAGTGCCTGGAGGGGCTACAGGAAAGCTGGGGAGGGGCTGTTTGGCAGGGCATGGAGCAAAAGGATGAAGGGAAATGGTTCAAAACTAGACCAGGGAAGGGTTAGACAAGATATGAAGAAGAAGTTCTTCCCCATGAGGGTTCTGAGACACTGGAAGAAGTTGCCTAGGGTAGTGATGGAGGCTCCATCCCTGGAGACATTCAAAGCCAGGCTTGCTGAGGCTCTGAACAACCTGATGTAGTGCAAGATGTCCCTGCTCACTGCAGGGGGTTGGACTAGATGCCCTTTGAAGGTCCCTCCCAACCCTACTATTCTATGTAAAGAAATCCATCCTTGCTCTCTTGCTTTACCAGGGTTTTTTGCCTGAGCTTAACACACCCCAAATCTGTCACATTTCAGGGTATTTGGGTGTCTGATTCCCTTCATCTCCTCTGAGTCCTCCCTTCCTCCTGCAGCCAGCTCTAAGCCTTTCATCTGACTCCTCAATTAACTCCCTATTAGCAGGAATTCCCACAAGATCCCAGCCTGCATCAAGAAAATAGTTTTATAATACTTTATAACTGCCAGGATGAAATGATTCACAGTGCCTTCAGCCCATCTCATCCTTCTGGAGCTCATGTAATAACCTTCTCAGGGAAGTCTTTAAAAATAGGAGCCTGTCTGTTTAAAATCTGCTTGCAAAGGAGGAGAGCTTAGCAAGAAAATAAGCCTCATGGAGAAATCTCTAGCCCACACCACTGGGGTAAAGCTCCCAGTTTGTTTTATTGGCAGAAAAACCTTATAGAAAATCTTTAAAAGGCAGTGAGAGGAAGATGGGCTGTAAACTGAGGGACATTCTCATAGTTATTCTTGCCTTGCTCTTCATTAACACCTTCCCTCCCCCCCTTTTGGAGTAGGATTAACAATTCCTTTGGAAGGGTTGACATTTTCCAATCTTCCTGAGTTTCTCCCTGCAGGCAAAATGCCATGAACAGTTAGATTTCCTTCCTAAAGTGACTTGTCACTGAAAGAGCAACTAGAGGAACAGGCAGTCAAGAGACTTACCACTGCCAATTACCACATCTCCCCTCCTATTTCTGGATAGAAGGATGTCTGGATCAATCTAGATCTCTCTGACTTGCTCTCTTCCCTGGGTGGTGGCACCCCTGTTGCACAGCAGAATGTTTGCAGCCACAGGTAGGGATTCAGAGCTAAAAAAAAAGGGATTTTTACCCAGTACATTGCATATTGACACTACTACAGGATATATTTTGCTTGTGTTGAGTGGTCTGATTTGAAGGGACATAATATCTGCCCTTTGCTGTGCTAAATGGTAGCTCTCATGTTCAGCATCAGAGGAGAACATGAAACACTGACTTCACGAAGATGATCAAAGGGTTGGAGCAACTGCCCTATGAGGACAGGCTGAAGGAGTTGGGGTTGTTCAGCCTGGAGAAGAGAAGGCTCAGAGGGGACCTCAGAGTAACTTATCAGTACCTGAGGGGGTCCTACAGAAAGGCAGGGGAAGGAATTTTTAACATAATATCGGATGGGAGGACTAGAAACAATGGATATAAATTAGAGGGGGATAGATTTAGATTAGACATAAGAAAGAAATTCTTTACAGTGAGGGTGGTGAAATACTGGAACAGGTTGCCCAGGGAGGTTGTGGATGCCCCATCTCTGGAGATGTTCAAGACTAGGCTGGACAGGGCACTGGGCAGCCTGGTCTAGTGGGAGGTGTCCCTGCCTATGGCAGGGGGGTTGGAACTCGATGATCTTTAAGGTCCCTTCCAACCCAAACTATTCTATGATTCTATGATAATAGCCTGCAGGCATTTATAAAGATGCTGACCTCAAAAACTGTTTCAGACACTTCTTTGGAGAGACTTGAGAGAATCACCTGCAGAGCAACAAAGATGATGGAGGGATTGGAGCATCTCCCTTCTGAGGAAAGGCTGAGGGAGATGGGTCTACAGCTTGGAGAACACTGAGGGGTGACCTCATTCATGTTTATAAATACGGAAAGGGTGAGTGTCAGGAGGATGGAGCCAGGCTCTTCTCAGTGACATCCAGTGAGAGGACATGGGGCAATGGGTGTAAGCTGGAACACAGAAAGTTCCACAGAAATAGGAGAAAAAACTTAGTCAGGGTGAGAGAAGAGCAGCACAGGCTGCCTTGGAAGTTGTGGGATGTCCTTCTCTGGAGACATTCAAACCCCACCTGGATGCCTTCCTGTGTGGCCTGATCTGGGTGTTCCTGCTCCAACAGTGACTAGATGATCTCTTGAGGTCCCTTCCAATCCCTGATATTCTGTGATTCTGTAACTTGAGCAGAGTTTTTCATGCTTTACTCTGCAGCAACTGAGGTCAAAAAGAGGAAGAATGGAAGGATGCAAGAGCATCTTTCTAGGTGGGAAAGAAGAGCATGAGGAGGAGCAGCAGCTCTTCTCTCCCATGTGTCCCACACAGCAGCAGGTCCATCAAAGCAATACCTTTGCAATGTCTGCTTCCCAAAAAAAACCCTGACCATCTCCAGAAGAATGAAGAAGACCTGGCAGGACCAGTTCCTGCAGTCCGAGCTCTCTTCTGGAGCCCATCCTTAGCTTTAGTCCACTTTGCTCTCCAAAGCAATAGGTCCCCATGTCTGTGATGAACCATGTGACACTCATTCATTAAATTAAATTCATTAAATCCATTTAATATGTCAAATGACCTTTCAAAAGTGCTCTTTGGTGCCCTGTAGAGTATCAGCCACATATTTTAGCCCTTCAATAATGCAGGTTCTTCCTTCTTCTTGCCATAAAACAAAAAAACATGCTTGAAATATTTATTCTACCAGCTCTTCAGATCAGCTGTTTTATAAAAACAGAAAACAACCTTCAGTCCTTTTAACCCCTCTCAAATGCTAGAAGAAAGGCAGGACTTGGTGAGAATTGATCTGTAATTTCTCTTATTTGCCTGAAATTTTCCTGTACTAGGAAAGTGACCTAGATATTGGTCCTAAATCCTTCTGCAATTTGCAGAACAACAAAGCCTAAGGGTGTTTAAGATAAATTGCACTGGGTGTAAAATCTTTAACATAATAATCTTGCAGAAAGCAGAAGCCAAAATTAGCATAGGAGAGAGGAGATAGATAGGTAAAATAAAGAAAAAAAAAAGAAATTTACACCAGGCACTGCCCTGGGGTGCTGTCTGAGAGTTTTTGCATTCCTTTTGAATTTTTTTCCCTTTTAAAGTAAAAGGTTGGGGTTTTCTTTTCCCCCTAAATCCAAATATGGCAGAATTCTTCATAGAACCTCTTTTCAAGGAGAAGAAAAATGTTGAGAAGAATGGAAAATGTACAGTGACAGAAGTTGAGAGATATAAAAACACTCAAGGGCTGTGAAATCCTGTTAATCTTTACAGCTCCACACAACCAGCTTCACCTACAGCTCCTCAAGCCACTGATGGTTCCTCTGGTGGCTTTTCATCATGGAATGTGGAGCATGTACACCTCAGATGTGACTCTGCAGTGTATTAACAGACTTTTCTTGCTTTGTTCTTCAGGTTGGAAGTTCAAACATATGAAGAAATATGCCAATGGGGTTAGAAATATGCAAAAACATTAAGGGAAACTCAAGCAAAGAAACAGAAAGAAGAGGTAGGAAAGAACTGGAAGGTTCTCAGGGGATGGGAAAACTTGTGGGTTGGCTCATCCTGGAGAAGAGAAGGCTGAAGGGAGAACTTGTGGTAGCCTTCCAGTACCTGAAGGACCCAAAAGAAAGCTGGGGAGGGGCTGTTTGCCAAGGCATGGAGCTATAGAACAAGGATCAAAGGTTTGAAACTAGAGCAGATGAGACATTAGGAAGAAGTTCTTCCCCATGAGGGTGGTGAGACACATCTAGTGATTCTATTCTATGGCACAATGACATCCACTGGTGCTGGNTTTGAAACTAGAGCAGATGAGACATTGGGAAGAAGTTCCTCCCTATAAAGGTGGTGAGACACATTCAGTGATTCTATTTTATGGCACAATGACATCCACAGGTGCTGAAAAACATTGTTTCCAAATTTAAGGACACCTAAATATCAAGGTTTAAAGCAATGCCCATCATTGTAGGTCAAGTTGAGTGATCAGTAGGATGGTTTCCATGGGCTTATGGGGCAGCTGGACCAGACTTGTCATCATTAATGAACTTAAGATGTACCATGCCTGAGAGTCTCTTTTTTTTTTTCCTTCCATCTCCTCTTCTATTGCAGTGAAAAAATTACTGTGACTTCAGATACAATTGCATTTTTGAACAGGTATTTAGTGGGTTGTGTGGAGAGAGGATAAAGTTTGATGAGGAGTGTTTTGATAAAATAAAAATATTTCCTTTATCAAAGATTGTTTTTGTGTTGGTTTTTGAGAATTGAACACCAAATTGCCTCAAACTCTCCTCCAGCACAGTGATATTTGAGATTTTAGCTTGTGAGAAATCAAAATTCATGTAATGTAATCCACAACACTGATGTTGAACTTCAGTACCTGTAAAAGCCTAAAAAGTTTTAAACCCACACACTTTTCTGTGCTGATGAATCCTTCAACACAAATCAGTGGGCGATGCTGACAGTTACTTCAACTCTGTTTTATTTCCTCCAATTTAAACAGTTAAATATAGACATAAAGTTAGATAATTACACCCCAATGGGGAGATGTACTATCAACAAATGAGATGTGGCATCTAAACTGATTAGTAAATCTGCATAAAGCTGTGCTTTAAAGGAAAAATATTTTTTTTTCATTGCTGGGTAATTATTCATTAAACACCATCTGCTAAGAGTCAAGTTTAATAAAATGTGGAAAAGTGGAGAATAACAACCACAGTCAGCTCATTTACAAATGATTTCTGCAAAGGAATAAGTTTTATTCAAGCCAGTGAAAACCTGTCACTGAAATCTGAGGGGGAGAGAGGATGATGTTTGATGAGGAGTGTTTTGGGGAAACAAAAATGTTTCCTTTTTCAAATATCATTTGTCAGTGCTGGTTTTTGAGTATCAAAACTCTCCTCCAGCACAGTGAGCTTAGGAGAAAGCAAAAATCATTGTTTACTGTGAAAATTTTCCCAGACTTTCACCTCATTCATGTCTATAAATATGGAAAGTGTCAGGAGGATGGAGCCAGGATCTTCTTGGTGACATCCAGTGACAGGACAAGGGGCAATGGGTGCAAGCAGGAACACAGGAGGTTCCACAGAAATAGGAGAAGAAACTTTGTCAGGGTGAGAGTGAGAGAAGAGTGTCCCAACAGCCCAGAGAGGGTGTGGGGTCTCCTTCTCTGGAGACATTCAAACCCCACCTGGACACCTTCCTGTGTGACCTGATCTTGGTGTTCCTGCTCCAGCAGGGGATGGGACTAGATGATTTCTTCAGTACCCTTCCAATCCCTGACATTCTGTGATTTTATGTGATTCTGATTCCCACTCTGATTTTAAAAGTGAATTTAATTGGATTCAATACATTCCATTGCTGCTTTTTCCATAGGGAATAAGACCATGGGGAGGTTGGACAGTCCACAGAGATGCTGCCAGTAGAAACCTTCTCATGAACTGGTGAGGCAGGAAAAAACACAGGCAGGCTGCTCACACAGTGGAATTCCTTTCTGTGCTTTTGAAAACTCTTTAGATAGCAAAAATCCTTCCAGCAAAAGGTGGATGCCAGCTCCTCTGCTCCCATCAGGGTACTGGGAGTAATCTGGATCCTCTGCTCCCCCTTGAGGCTCTGNAGAGAGGATGATGTTTGATGAGGAGTGTTTTGGGGAAACAAAAATGTTTCCTTTTTCAAATATCATTTGTCAGTGCTGGGTTTTGAGTATCAAAACTCTCCTCCAGCACAGTGAGCTTAGGAGAAAGCAAAAATCATTGTTTAATGTGAAAATTTTCCCAGACTTTCACCTCATTCATGTCTATAAATATGGAAAGTGTCAGGAGGATGGAGCCAGGCTCTTCTTGGTGACATCCAGTGACAGGACAAGGGGAAATGGGTGCAAGCAGGAATACAGGAGGTTCCACAGAAATAGGAGAAGAAACTTTGTCTGGGTGAGAGTGAGAGAAAAGTGTCCCAACAGCCCAGAGAGGGTGTGGGGTCTCCTTCTCTGGAGACATTCAAACCCCACCTGGACACCTTCCTTTGTGACCTGGTCTTGGTGTTCCTGCTCCAGCAGGGGATGGGACTAGATGATTTCTTCAGTACCCTTCCAATCCCTGACATTCTGTGATTTTATGTGATTCTGATTCCCACTCTGATTTTAAAAGTGAATTTAATTGGATTCAATACATTCCATTGCTGCTTTTTCCATAGGGAATAAGACCATAGGGAGGTTGGACAGTCCACAGAGATGCTGCCAGTAGAAACCTTCTCATGAACTGGTGAGGCAGGAAAAAACACAGGCAGGCTGCTCACACAGTGGAATTCCTTTCTGTGCTTTTGAAAACTCTTTAGATAGCAAAAATCCTTCCAGCAAAAGGTGGATGCCAGCTCCTCTGCTCCCATCAGGGTACTGGGAGTAATCTGGATCCTCTGCTCCCCCTTGAGGCTCTGTCACCACCTCCCTGTTGCTCCTCCAGCCTCCGTGTCAGACGGTGACACCTCTTTTAGTAAATCCAGGACTTTGGGATAGTGTTAATCCAGCTGCATTTTTATTAATCTTTCTGCCAGTTGCCCAGCAAGAGTTGCCACACATAAGCATTTTTTTCAGAAATCTGATATTATTCCCTGCTGCCAATTAGGTTTAACATAAGTTTGGGTCCTTTTTTTTTTTCTCAGCTCTTTTTCTGCTCTGTGGAAAAATCTGATGTTTTTTTCTCCTTCAGCCCAGTGAGATGAGTGGTTTGCAGAGGGGAAAGTTGGTAAAAATAAAGCATGGATATGGCAGCATTTGTTTTTTAAGTTTTTAAATGGAAGCAAAAGGATTAGATTAGATATTAAGAATATTTTCACCATGAATTGGGGGTGAGACACTGGAAAAGGTTGCCCAGAGAGGTGGTAGAGATCCCATCCCTGGAGACATTCAAGGCCAGGCTTGCTGAGGCTTCTGAACAACCTGATGAATTTTAGCTGATCCATGAATCTGCAGATAAACATGAGTTTTTACTCTGCTTTGAGAACCCTGGGAATAAATGGCTTGGATGTCCCTGCTGATGAGGGAAGGGTCTTCTTTTTTCTTCATTTCAAGTAATTTCTGAATACATGGTTTACAATAAATGCACCTAGATGAGAAAAAGCTTCAGCATTGCCTACTGTAGGGCTGCAGGGACAACCTATGTCTCCAAGCATTGAGATATTCCAGTACTTCTTCACCTCCTGGGCTCCAGAGGTAGAGTTTGACCAACTTCTTGAAGCTAATTGAATTATAGAGACATTCGATTAAAAAAGAATAGTTTTTTGGGTTTTTTTTTCCCCATAATTAGATTTTTTTTTTCATTTGCAGAAGAGAAAACATCATTATCAGGAAAGTGAAAAACACATTTAGTGCTTTCTACCCAAATCCTTGGGGGTAGGGGATTCATCTTTCCTGCAGGTAGGGAAAGCAGGGACTTTCTGTGACAGTGTAATCCATCTGGTGTGAGTGATGGAGAGTGGGAGATCCTCTGTGCCCTGAAAAGAAATCACTCAAAAGCAACTCCCTTAATATATTCCCCTTCCTTTCTAGCTACTGGATCAATGAGATACTCGTGGCTGCAGAGGAAATTCTTGAGTCCTACCAAAGCATTCTCATCTCCAGAGGTTGCCAAGAAAATGCAGGTGTTCCTCAAGCCCCAAGTAATAACAAGCCAGGACTCCTGGGTCTGGATGACAGGTATTCCTCACAGAAGGAAGTAATCTTTCTGCGTGGGAGATAATTGCAGGTGAAGTTTATTTTACCTAGGGTTGATAAAAATCAAGCATTGATTAAGGACATAGGCAGAACTTCATCATTTTCCTCTTTTCTGTCTCATAATTGCATTTTTGCAGCCAGACTTTCAACCACCAGGTGAAATTTAATAAAAGGAAAAGTCGAGGATGTTCTAGGATGTTATGATATAAAGGATATAACAGATCACTTCAGGGTCTTTGTCCTCACTTACTCTCTCCACAAATCTCAAATCTTTTATTTTTTCATTTCTTGTGGCTGTTCTCAGCCTTTAGCAGGAGGGTGAAATGGATTAGCTGGTAGACATGGAGGTAATATATAAAAATGTGGATTAAAGGAAATTTTTCCATTGCAGGAAGGAATTCAGTTGAGACTGGGCATGAGAATTTCTTGGTAAAAATAAACTGAAGCTGTCCCTGTTTGTTTACAGCTAATAATTGCACAGCACTGCCCTAAATTGGGTAGTTTTCCAAATTGTTCCATCAGTGGCTCGCTGATCTTGGAGGCCAGTTTGGCTCTGTCTCTCTGCATGAGTTTTACAGAGGCTTTCCTTCATTATCAATCACTCTCACAGAGAAAACTGGCTGATAAGAAGAGAGGAAAAAGCAGCAAATACTTGCTAGTTCACTGTTTGTGTTTATTTTTAACATTTACTGCACTAAAAAAAATAAAAATAGAACATTAAGTGGGATGACAAGGCAGAGTTATAGTTGACTGAAAGGTTGTGATTTTATTAGAGGAATTATAACCAGATCATCTATACTACTGGAGGTAAGAGCTGTCAATCTATTGAATCTATTGAAAAAAATATTAAACTTTTAATCAAAATCAGACTTAAGAACTCCTCTGGTTAAGTTGATCTCTCCAGGTCCCTTCCAATCCCTGATATTCTGGGATTCTGGGATCATGATCCAAGACCAAGGATGACTGAGCCATCTGAGCAGCCTCAGACACAGGAATGAACCTTCTCTTGAAGTGTTGTTAGCAAAACATTCATCTATTTAATGATGTTTTCCCACTAGTCTTGAAGTGAAGGGATGAGTGAGACCAAGGCAATTAGATGAATACAAATCCTGATTGATTTTTCTCTACTTTTGCATTACCAGACAAGAAGAAAGAGGAGTTAAATTTCCAAGAGAGAATTCACTGAGTGACTAATTTCAAAACAAAAATCAGTTTGGAAACTCCCACCAAAACACCAG
>VZTY01010406.1:3682-19218 GCA_013400935.1 Turnix velox | reverse complement strand
TCATTTCTTCTTTTTCTTTTTTCTTCTTTTCTCTTTTTTCTTCTTTTTCTTTTCACTTCTTTTTTCTTTAATTTCTCTTCTCTCTTTCTTTACTTTTTTCTTTTCTTTTTTCTTTTTGTTTTTTCTTTCTTCTTTTCTTTATTTTCTTTCTTTTTTAATTTCTTCTTTTTTCATTGTTTTTTATTTTCTTTTTCCTTTTCTTAGTTTCTTTTTTCCTTTTTTTCCTTTCTTTTCTTCTTTCTTTTTTCTTTCTTTTCTCTTTTCTCTTTCTTTTCTTCATTTTCTTTTTTTTTTCTTTTCTCTTTCTTTTCTTTCTTTTCTCTTTCTTTTTCTCTTCTTTTTTTTTCTTTCTTTTTTTCTTTTTTTTTTAATTCCATGCCCTTGAACTTTGGCAAGGCCTATAGGGAACATATCCCAGCCTGTTTTCAATGACCCATTCATATGGTGGCTTTATGTCAGCTTTTTCCCAACGGGGAGTTGGCTTTGTTCAATCTCTTTGCCTGCCATTAGCTGCCATTATTTGCACATCCTGCTCAGATAATCAATAAAGTGGGTGGCATCTGCAAATAATTAGACACACACACAGCTCTTCCCCAGCTTCCAGGACAGAGACAGAAGCTGGGAAAGGAGCCCTTGCATATTCAGCACTTGTTAAAGGAATGAAATATTGTGCTGTCTGTTCTTGTATCCTAAAACTTGGGCATTCAGCAGCAGTTTCTTTTGACATTATAGCTGTGATCACAAACCTAAACACCTTTCCTGGCTTTTCTAGAAGAGTTTTCCTCTTTTCTTCTGCAACAAAGAATTGTCAAATGTGTTGCAAATCTAACAGCAATGTCTGTGGTCTCCCTTGGGGAGGGAGGATCTAGCTGAGGGTAGTGTCCTCCTTTGTTTTTAGGGGAAACCACCACAGTTGCATTTTTACAGCCAGATGTCCTGGACCCAAGCTAGTATGTGGTGACAAGTGGGTGGCCTGTGCAGGGTGTGGTGTCTCTCAGTAGCATGGGATGAGTGTTTTTTCCAGCTGTGACTGTGCTCAAAACCCACAGCTGGAATGGTGAGGCTCTGCCTTGATGTTGCTCATGGCAAAGCTACCTTGAGAGGTCCGTAAGGTTGTCACTGCTGACTCAACAACTCCATCAGGTTCTCCATCACCTGGTGGAGCCAGGAAAGTGTGTGAGTCATCACACCATTAGAGGGTATTTAGGGACTATTTTGGGAGGTTTGCAGGTTCAGCCTCCCTTCTTGCAATGGCTAAGATGAAACCATTGGCATGAAGCTCAGCTTTTCCACTGCAGCTGTACCAGGTACCAACACAGGGCCTCCAAACTGGGCAGGTGGCAGGAAAAAAGGAGAGGCACAGATTTTAACAGGGAAAATTGCAATTCCAGAGTAAGGAGAAGCTTTGTGCAGCACTGTCACACTGGAGACTAGGTGCTGGCTGCAGCCCTACAGGTGTTCTAGTGGTCTATCATAGAATGCGTTGGGTTGGAAGGGACTTTCAAGATCATCTAGTTCCAACCCCCCTGACATGGGCAGGGACACTTTCCGCTACATCATGTTGCTCAATGTCTCATCCAGCCTGGCCTTAAACACCTCCAGGGATTGAGGGGGCATCCACAGCCTCTCTGGGCAACCTCTTCCAGTGTTTCACCACCCTCCCCCTAAAGATTTTCTTTCTTATCTCCAGCCTCTTCCAATTTACATCCATTATTTCTAATCCTTCCATCCCATATCCTATTAAAAAGTCCTACCCCAGCCTTTCTGTAACCCTTTTGGGTATCAGTCCCTCCAAGCGAGGTTTCCTTTTCTTCCCCATGCTGAACAAACCCAACTCCTTCCTCCTGCCCTCGCAAAGGGAGGGGCTCCAGCCCTTTGATCATCTTCATGGGCCTCCTCTGGACCATCTCCAGCAGCTCAATATCCTTCTTATGTTGGATGCTTCTGCTCTCCATTGAAGATGGGAAGAGAGTTGATGTGGAGCAATGGATTTGACCTAGTCTGGCCATTCCCACCTATTTCACTTGCTACTTTTCCCTCTTGAACTGCAGGGCTAGAAAGTAAGTTTACAGCCATGCCTGGAGAGCCAGGAAAAGTTGTCATTTCTGGAAGAGCTTGCAGCTTGGGAGACCTAGAGTTTGGCAGCTGCCACCCCAGAAAAGACATCAAGTGACTCTTTGCTCCCAGCTGTAGGATGCCAGCAGGGCTATTTCCCATCTCCAAACAGCAGCTATTTAACAGGGAAGCAATTATTTTTGGCCAGCACCAGGAAGACCTCTGTTATCTCCTCATCTAGGCAGCAAGCAGAAGTGTTTGCTCATGGTCTTCTCCCTTGTCCATCCCCAGCTTTTCTCCCGGGTACTACACTGTTTGCTGAGCTGTTAAAATCCTCCTGCCAGCCCCAACAATGCCTCACACAACCCACAGAGTGTCAGGAGCTTCCAGGCCATGGAAAATTAAAAAATAAAAATAAAAAAAAGACCCTGCTTGTCCCAGCTCTGTTTGTTGAGAAGTGTTTGCTCAATGATTAAGTCCTGCATGGACACACACAGCCACAAATCTCTAGGTTGTCTCACAGCCTTTTTTCATTCAATTAAAGCCTGTTGACTTTGTCTCATTTGGGGCACTAACTGGATTTAGATAAGGCAATGGAAACCAAAACATCAATTGTGTGATTTCTGGCCAGGCTGGTATGTTGATCTGAAGGGGAATGTTTGTGAGGGAGATGACTGAGGTTGTGCAGTGAGCTGGGATTTGCCTGTTATTCAGTGGGGTCGCTCTTGACTTCAGGTCTCTTTTGGACAGCTGTTGGTGTCAGAAATTATGTCAGCCAGACAGAAATAATTTCTATTTTCAACCATTCACTGGAATAACATCCTTAAAGAATGTGGAGTTTGCTTCTCTGGAGACACTCAAAACCCACTGGATGAGTTCCTGTGTGACCTGGTTTAGGTGTTCCTGCTCTAACAGGGGGATTGGACTAGAAGACCTCTTGAGGTCCCTTCTAAACCCTAATATTCTGTGATTAGGTATGTGTGATTCACTGTCAAAAGTGAGAAGACCATCAGCAGAGTCTGTGTAGGTCACTGTACAACTAAATCTCTATTAACCAATGGGACAGTGGAGCTGACAGGGCTCCTACAGTAGGTTAAAAGAACAAAATAAATCAGGATCATAGAATCATAGAACAGTTTGGGTTGGAAAGGACCTTCAAGATCATCTAGTTCCAACCCCCCTGTCATAGACAGGGACACCTCCCACTAGATCAGGTTGCTCAGTCCCTTGTACAGCCTGGCCTTAAACACCTCCAGCGACTGAGGGGGCATCCACAGCCTCTCTGGGCAACCTCTTCCAGTGTCTCACGAACCTCAGCATAAAGAATTTCTTTCTTATCTCCAGCCTAAATTTCCCTTCTTCCAATTTACATCCATTATTTCTAGTCCTTCCATCACATATCTTATTAAGAAGTCCTTCCCCTGCCTTTCTGTAGCCCCCTTCAGGTATTGAGAAGCTACTTTGAGGTCCCCCCTGAGCCTTCTCTTCTCCAAGCTGAACAACCCCAACTCCCTATGCAGGCACTCTCAGCCTGTGACTGTTTTTATCACTGTTGTTGCAATTTGAAGCAGAACAGCATATTAAAATCAGCTTCCACATGAATCTGAGAAAGAACTTTTTCACAGTGAGGGTAACAGAACACTGGAACAGTCTCCCCAGAGAAGTTGTGGAGTCTCCTTCTCTGGAGACATTCAAAACCCATCTTGATGAGTTCCTGTGTGTCCTGGTCTAGGTGTTCCTGCTCTGGCAATGGGATTGGACTAGATGATCTCTTGAGGACCCTTCTAAACGCTAATATTCTATGATTCTGTGGTTCCTTTGGCTTCCACCACCCAAGTGAGGAGCCCAGGGCAACAGAGTTGTGCCCAGCTCCAGACTCAGCTCCATGAGGGTGGATTAGCACAACACAGTGTGCAGCTCCTATGACTGAGAAAGAACTTTTTCCCAGTGAGGGTGACAGAACACCTGAACAAGCTGCCCAGAGAGGTTGTACAGTCTCCTTCTCTGGAGACATTCAAAACCCATCTGGATGCCTTCCTGTGTGACTTGGTTTGGGTGTTCCTGCTCTGGCACAGGGGTTGGACTAGATGATGTCTTGAGGTCCCTTCCAATCCCTGATATTCTGTGATTCTGTGAATGAAGAGCTGGTATTTCTGAATTAAATAGATACTGTCTCTACCCAAATGGTATTGTGTGGACTGGTCTAGATGTTCCTACTCTGGCAGAGAGATTGGACTAGATGATCTCTTGAGGACTCTTCTAAATGCTAATATTCTATGATTCTGTGGTTCCTTTGGGTTCCATCACACAGTGATGAGCCCAGGGCAGCAGAGTTGTGCCCAGCTCTAGACTCTGCCCCATGAGGGTGGATTAACACAATAGTGTGTAGCTCCTGGGACTGAGCAAGTGGCTGCACGTGTGTGTACACACACACACAAACACTTAATTGTTGGCAACTTAAGATGTATTAAACATCTTCTGGTAGTGATGAAAGATGGCATCCTCCCAGAGTTTTGCATACCTGTGAGCTAATCAGGCTTTTGTGTGAAAGCGTAGGTGGGGACTCTTCTAACAATACAAGGTCGATTACCTCATCCTCTTGGCTTTGGGGACACAGAGATGTGCCCATCCTGCTTTCAGAGCTATGAATAAGCCAGCTTTGCTGCTGTCTTCTCATAAAAAAAATAAAGAGGAGAGAGTGTAGTTTCAGGGCTTGGTACTCCAGCCTGTTTCTCAGTGAAGGTGATGAGTTGGGGTTTGCCTGTTATTCAGTGGTGTCACTCTTGACACCAGGTCTCCTTTGGACAGCTGTTGGTGTCAGAAATTATGTCTGCCTGACTGAAATCAGTGCTATTTTTCACAACCATTGATTGGAAAACTGGAGATTTGAAGTCTCCTTTTCTGGAGATATTCAAAACCCATCTGGATGTGTTCATGTGTGGCTTGGTCTAGGTGTTCCTGCTTTGGCAGGGGGATTGGACTAGATGATCTCTTGAAGTCCCTTCCAATCCTTTATACTCTGTGATAGATATGTGTGATTCCTTGTCAAAATCAAAAGACCATCAAGAGAGTGTGTAGGTCATTGTACAATTAAATCTCTATTAACAAGNTTCAGAGCTATGAATAAGCCAGCTTTGCTGCTGTCTTCTCATAAAAAAAATAAAGAGGAGAGAGTGTAGTTTCAGGGCTTGGTACTCCAGCCTGTTTCTCAGTGAAGGTGATGAGTTGGGGTTTGCCTGTTATTCAGTGGTGTCACTCTTGACACCAGGTCTCCTTTGGACAGCTGTTGGTGTCAGAAATTATGTCTGCCTGACTGAAATCAGTGCTATTTTTCACAACCATTGATTGGAAAACTGGAGATTTGANCAACCTCTTCCAGTGTTTCACTACCCTCACCATAAAAAAATTCTTTCTTATCTCCAGCCTGATCCCATCTTTAGAAGAGGGATTGATTTTAAATGTTCTGACTGAACTCAAGAAATAATCTTACATGCATAAGAGACTGCATAACTAATATTCCCATAAGAAATGAGGTCTTGGCAATGCTCAAATCATAGACTAGAATCATAGAATAGTTTGGGTTGGAAGGGACCTTAAAGATCATCTAGTTCCAAGTCCCCTGCCACAGGCAGGGACACCTCCCACTACACCAGGTTGCTCAGTGCCTTGTCTACCTCCTTGAACACCTCCAGGGATTGAGGGGGCATCCACAACCTCTCTGGGCAACGTCTTCCAGTGTCTCACCAACCTCTTTGCTTTGCCAAGAAGCATAAAGCTACTGTTATTAATTATTTTTTTTTTTAATTCGATGCTGTGACCAGAAGGTTGCTTATTATTAGAAGAGGTATTAAGAGCACCTTCTGTTCGGAGGTCATTATGGGGCAGAAGAATCCAAGATCCTAGTACTGCACTCTATATTGTGAAAGAACACAGTGATCCCTGTAGAGTGATCTATTTGCATGGGAAAGGATGAGATCTTGTTGGCTTTTTTGCTGTAAAAAACCAACAAATAATATTTTAGGAAAGCTCTAGCCATAAAGAGAGGTTGATGCTGGTTGATGCTTTGGGATCTCCATCAGTGTGAGTTTAAAAGAGTTTAAACTGATGTACAACAGGAGGGGTGTAGACAGAGGTACAGAAAGATGAAGGAGGGTCTCTCCATATCTACATACCTTTGCTTTAACCCATTTTTTTCATATTTCTTGCTTTAGTGGCTGTAGCAGAAGGCATGTTGCACTCAATTTGGTTGTTAAAACAGCAAACATGCTGATAGGCGGGGTGTGTTATCACAGAAAATGTTGGTAAGACAGGGAAAAAATGATATCATTGTCAGAAACAGCAGCCAAAAATTTATAGATGCTTTAAAAAGAAGTGTATTTAAGGAAAACTGATCTTTTTGGCAAAACAGAGCCTTTGATGAAACAGATTTTCAGGTGGAAAAATGTGTAATGAGGTCTGTAGATTAGCATCCCAGCAAAAAAAAAATCCCAAAACATCTGAAGTGCCACACTTACAGGGTTGATTTTCACCATCTGGGATTAAGGAGAGATAACACCAGCATTTCTGCATGCAAAGATGGGTCAAGAGAGCACCCGGGGAGCCTGAAAGTAGGTTCACCTGCAAAAAAGGAGCTCAAGAATAATTATCCATAAAGATTTTGTGCTATAGTTGGCCAAATTAAGGGGAAAATAGTATTTCTGACAAAGGGAGGGCTACGTTTAAGGGATGAGAGTCAAAAACCCAGCATTCAAAACCTGCTAGTTCTCACTTGTATGTATTGAGGCCAGGAAACTGGTTAGTGGGATGTGAAACTACCATATGTTTTTGCAGATGCTACAAGGATGTGTGCTCTCCTTATGCTTCATACCCACTTTTAAAAATGGGTCAAAGCCCTTTTGCAGGGCTCCAGGAAGAAAAAAAACCAAAACTCTTGAGAATTTACAGAGCTGAGATGCTGTGATTAATGTTTCTGGACAGCAATTTCACTTTCCCCTATGGAGGTTTGGAAAAAAAAAAAACCCAGAGGAGAGTGCAAACAGATCAAGGCAGACACATCTGCCCTGCTGTCAGATTTCACGCCAACAAATTGGAAAAAAATTAAAAAAAAAAAAACAAAAAAGCCCTAGGACAGATCTGGTCCTTGCTCTGGGATTGCAGAGGTCTGAAAGGTTCCTACACAGATATTTATGCTTGGCATAAAACCACTATGGAAAATCTGTGTTTCTCTCTATTTTTTTGCTGCACTTTTAGTTGAAATATATCAAGTGAATAGAAAAGAATGAGATCTTGTTAAAATAGTCATGAGTTTGTGCTTCTTGGATTAAAAAGGGGGTTGCCATGATCAGATCAGCTCAATAGGTGCCCTTCCAAAACCATCAAGCTGCAGGATTTCATTTAAAATCAACCAACCCCACAAGTGTGGGAGAAAAAGGACAATAAATGTCCAAAAAGTAGGGTTTTTTTCCTCCAAAATCCCACAAAAGCTTGCACCTGAGACAAGGTGGATGATCCACCTTCATCATCATATTGCTTCTTTAATTTCCAGCACAAATAACCCCCAGGCATTCTGCAGTGGGGGCAATATGGGACTGCCAACTGATTACTCATTGTCTCTTCCTACAAGACAATTGTTTTTCTACCCCATTACTCAGTCCCAAATTACAAGCCTTATCTCCCAGGAAGGGCTCTGGAGTTTGAGAAACCTTGTGGTGAAAGGGTCAGTTTTAAAAAACAGTGTTTTCCAGAGAGAATTTCTTAAAAATACAGTGTTGTTCAAACCCTTTGCTTCCTTTTATTGCTATTTTCAGGTTGTTTTTTTGCTTTTCAAATGAAACATTAGGCTTGGTGAGATGTTAGATTAAAGGGACACAGCTTGGGTTTTCCCTGTCCAGCCCAAAATAGCTTTTCTCTGGGTGGGCCAGGTGAAGTTGGAGCAAGGTTATTGTCACACCAACTTCCTCCAGTTTCCTCAGGAGATGTGACTGGCTGGTTGGAGAAAAAAAATCTGGCCAAAAGCATCACCCCACATCCTTTGTGGAGGTAAATCAACATCATCTGAGGGGCACTCCTGCAAGCCTGACTGTTTCCATCAGGATCAGACCTTTTTACATATGGTGAGGAAGTGGTAAAGATCACAAAGGGAGGGGGAAGACATACATGCATGGCAATAATTGGAAAAAGCTACGGGGTTTTCCTACGTAGGTGGTGTCATTTCTTTTCTTTTCTTTTTTTTCTTTCTCTAAAGAATTCCAAGTGTGGCTTTTTCCAGCCCTTTAAGGAGGCATCCCCATAACACAACCAGCCCCACATGCCCAGAGGAACAACTGTGCTGTTGGGAAGATTTTAAGCCCCAAAAGGCAAAAAATCTGGGGTTTATTTGCAGCTCCACCACGAACTTCCTGGATGATCATAGACAAGTTAACCAGGTTTTGTTGTTTTGGGTTTTTTTTGCAACCAAGCAGTGTCTGTGTCCCTTTCTGCATATGCATGAAGCATATTCAAGGCTTTGCACAGAAGTCCAAGAGATGCAAAGCTCCAAAAAACTATCCCTGATTACATGCTGCCCTGGTGAAGGGTTATGATGGAGTGATCATCAAGCAAGAGCATCAATGCCCACTAGACAGCAGAAGTAGATGACCAGAGAGGAAAAAAGAATTCAGATTAAGCAGAGCTAGATGTATCCATGCTGTGCTTTCCCAGCCCCAAAGCATGGGGAATTTCAGAACTAGGAGTGGTTCATATGAGTTTAGCAAGCCTCAAAGTATTCATAAACCTGGGAGCATGAGTAGTCCCAGACAAGCTCTGAGGGCACCTTGGGATCTTGAGGTTCCTTGGAGCAAGGACTCATTTCTTCATCTCTATGTTGGATGACACAGGGCTTTTGTAGTTCCTTCCCATTGCTTTTTCAGCTCCTGCCTCTCATGAGGAAGTGATGCTGCCTGCCAAGAGGTTGAGAATAAATTCACTGATGTTTCCTCATGCCTTGGAAGAGAAGTCTGTAGAGAATTCCTGTTGTGATGAGCTTTGAAAGTATAATGTCCTGTAACAGCAGCTACTCTTCCTTCAGATCACTAAGGTATCAATTTTCAGTGCTCTTCCTCATGACAAGAAGATCTTGAGTTTTAAGAGCTGATTTCATAGAATGGTTTGGGTTGGAAAGGACCTTGAAGATCATCAAGTTCCAACCCCCCTGCCATGGGCAGGAACACCTTCCACTGCATCAGGCTACTCAGTGCTTCATCCACCCTGGCCTTAAACACCTCCAGGAAGAGGTTCACTGGCTAATTTCTTATTCTTTCCTTTTTCTGGCTTGCTAAATATGTTTTGGAGATTTTTCATTCTTTATTGCAGTCTACCTAAATATCCCTGTTCAAATTGTTCTCTTGCTGACCTTCTCTCATAGGAGCTATAAGGCTGCAACACAATAATCCTTATGGTTCTGCCCTGTCTCCATCACTCAGTGAGAGCTGAAGCACAAATAAATACTTTGAGGGCACCAGAGGTGACAAAACTAGATTTAGAATGAAGAAAGCTCTATCTGCTTTCACAGACACTCTTGCATCTGCTCTGTCCATGATCAAGCTACACCCTGGAAGCCACAGAGTTGAGTTAGAGGGGTAGCAGGTTGAGCTTCATCAATCAGGGCTCAGGAAGATGCTAACGTGGCTTCACAGCTTCAATTTGGAGATGGCTTTTGCCCAGTTGGCTGAGAAGGGGGGGGCTGTATTGACAGGCAGCTGTTTGCCTTGGCCAGTGCAGACATGCTCAAGGTTCTCCTAATGCACTACTGGAGGGTACTTAGATATTAGAGTGATGAAGGGCAGTCTGAGAACCTGTTTAGACCAGAATATGGGTTTCAGTGGCAGTTTTCTGGCTGATTAATGGGGTGACTTTGCGCAAGTTCTGACTTGCTGTTGCCCTGTCCAGTAAATGGGAACAGCATCATTTGCTTCCCTTCATATAAAACACTTTGAGGTCTAGGGATAATCCTCCTCCTTTTTCCCACCTGTGATGAAGGGACCAAGTGGAATCTTACGACACAAGTGAGTTTCTGTGGTCTGGCATTTGCCAATCGTGTTAAAATGACTCTTTGGCTTGAGTTTTACAATGTCTGTGATTGCCATGGGATTTCTCATTGAAGATCCTAGTTGAAATCAGGTCACCATGCAACTAGAAATGCATGGGATTAGGAGAGAAACTGAAGGAGTCATCAGGAATACACAGATCTATTATGGCCATGATGTCAGTGGATGAGAAACTCAACATGAGCCACCAGTGTGTGCTTGCAGCCCAGAAGGCCAACCAAATCCTGGGATGCATCAAGAGAAGTGTGGCCAGCAGGTCAAGAGGGGATTTTGCCCCTTTACTTGGCTCTAGTGATGCTCCACCTGGAGTTTTGTGTCCAGTTTTGGAGTCCTCAACATAAGAAGTACATTGAGCTGTTGGAGAGGGTCCAGAGGAGGGCAATGAAGATGATCAAAGGACTGGAGCACTTTCCTTCTGAGGACAGGTTGAAGGAGTTGGGGTTGTTCAGCTTGGAGAAGAGAAGGCTCAGGTGGGACCTTATAGTAACTTCTCAATACCTGAGGGGGGCTACAGAAAGGCAAGGGTGGGACTTTTTANAGACACTGGAAGAGGTTGCCCACAGAGGTTATGGATGCCCCCTCCATCCCTGGAGGTGTTTAAGGCCAGGTTGGACAAGGCACTGAGCAGCCTGATGTAGTGGGAGGTGGCCCTGTGTATGGCAGGGGGGTTGGAGCTGGATAATCTTTGAGGTCCCTTCCAACCCAAACTATTCTCTGATTACTGTGGCTGAAGAAATCCAAAACACTCGTTCACAAATTCCAGGTCTGAGGAAGACCCCCATAAAGTGGTACCTCATGAAACAAAGACCATTGGACACCTTCCAGCTCATCATTCCTCTTAAGAAGGACAATTTATGTTTTTTAAACACCTGCCCCAGACCCTCAGGGAGCGGAGGAGCTATTATGGAAGCCTTGGAGAATTATTCTGAAGTTATTAGTTACTACTGCTTCTGCTCCTCCTACAAGTAGTAAAAAATGTTAGGCTTTAGATTTCAGTCATGAGATTTCTGTAGACATCTGCCTCATTTCCACATTTCTTTTCCTCTTGTGAGTGCTCAGAGATTGTTATCAAACCTTCCCTCAGCCTCTCTTCCTAAAGCTCATTAGATCATCCTGCCTGATAGAAATCTCTGCTGGTTTCCTGGCTCTCCAAGGCTTGTACAACCCTGCAATGTTCTTTGAGAAGATCTTGGTATATATCAGAGATCTGTTTTCTTAACTTTTCAGTCTCTTCTTCAGTTTCCAAGCTGCTTGTAAGTTCTGTTTGCAGTGACTTTGGGTTTTTCTTTCATGTCATTATGAAAAACACCATAACCCTTTGGTAGTTAGTAGGTAATTAAGAGTGAATTTGCATCCAGCATAGGACTAAGCATCTCTGGTCAAGGAAATTGAAGGGGAAAATAACAACTGTGTCCTAAAATATCAGTTGTTCACAGCAGCACAAGGTCCTTGGATTCAGAATGTTGAAGATTATTTTGTGAGAACATTTCTGGATGCCCATTAGGGATGTCTTTGCTTCTCCAGCTCTGTTTACTGCTTTCATAGTTTATTGGGTAATAGAGCAGTGAGATGATCAAGAGAAATCTTCTGTTGTTTAGAGTTTTCCCACTCTTAAATGTGTGCAGAACTTTGAAACACAAAATCTTGTAGGATATAGACAAGATTATTGATGGATGTGTTGCATGGTGTCTCTGGCAAGACACTTAGGTTATAGAATCATAGAATAGGATCATAGAATGGTTTGGGTTTGAAGGGACCTCAAAGACCATCTAGTTCCAACCTCACACCTCCCACTACACCACGTTGCTCAGTGTCTCATCCAGCTTGGCCTTAAATACCTCCAGGGATTGAAGGGGCATTCACAACCTCTTTGAGAAACCTCTTCCAAGATCTCACCACCCTCACCATAAAGAATTTCTTTGTTATACCCAGCCTGAAACTCCCGTAATCCAATTTACATCTGTTCTCCTAGTCTTTTCATAACATATCCTATTAAAAAGTCCTACCCCTGCCTTTCTGTAGCTCTCTTCAGGTATTGAGATGGTGAAAGCACTTGAGAAGAAACTGTTTTAAGACTCTCTCAACCCCAAATAGCATAAGCAATTTGTGCTAGCTTGAGCTACCTCTTCTCTTGTCCTTTCCCTCTATCATTACAGGCTGATGACATCAGGCTTCCCTGCTGGCATTTCTCCCCTTAAATCAGGGGAAAAACTCAAAGTAACACAAAAAGAGCCCATGAGTGAGCACAAATAAAAGGCTGTTCTAGACACTGCTGCAATTTCCTGGAGCATCACTCAGGGTTTGGACATGGGGTGTGGAGAACCTGGCTGGCCTGGACCCAGTGGCTGTGTATTTCTTGGAAGATATGATCTGTCCATACACAAGCCATGTTTTACTTATAAAGTAAATTACATTACATGGCCTATAATGTACATATTCAAAGGGGACCCACCTTCAAAACATTTTGTTTAATAAAATGACTTAATTAGAAGAGAGCTTCTGGCTGCTGTGGTTGAGGCCGTGATAATTTCTCCTTCTCAAATAATTTTCTCTGTTTATTACACTTAATTATGGTGTAATTATGGATCCATCCTCTAGGCAAATTGTGCAATCAGGGAATGTGAGTGGTTCCTTTGCCACTGCTGCTGGAGACCAAGTGTTTACATCCCTCCTATAAAACAGGAGCATCATTCCTATTATTTATAGTGTGTAAGGCATCTGCATACATATAAAAGATGTTTCACACAGGATGAGAAAAGGATGTAAAGATTTTATTGGCAGCCACCTTTGCGTCATCCACCTTAATTAATTTGTGGCCTGCTAAGAAGGGAAACCATCCAAAAGCTCAGGCAGGTAAAATCTTTATACAAACATCTTTATACAAATATCTTTATACAGTCTGCCATGAATTTTTCTCCAACACAAAGCACACATAGCTGAGGAAAGCAAAACTTCACCAGCTTAGCTTTAATTCTGTCAGGAGGATTATTATTGCTTTTAGGAGCTTTTTTTTAATTTATTTTAATTTCTAATACTCTGGACAGAATTTCTGAGCACCACAAATCATAGAAGGGTTGCAAGACACTTTAAAGATCATCTAATCCCAACCCCTAGGTTGCTCAGTGCCTCATCCAGCCTGGCCTTAAACACCTCCAGGGATGGAAGGGACATCCACAACCTCTCTGGGCAACCTGTTCTAGGGATCCTCACAATAGTTTATTCCAGGGTGCTCAATTTATAGGTTCAAACTGATCATTCTTCCCCCATAAGCTTCATGAACTTTCCAGCAATGGCATCACTGGGTTTTAAAGCCCAGGCTACCCTCCTTCTTGTTTTTTTCCCAAAGAGACTTGACAGATCATCTATGAACATAGTGAAAGATGAAGCCAAATGTCCAAATTTTGAAAATCCTTTTAAGATTGATGTTTTCTCCTCCTTTGGCCAGCATGAACACAAATCAAGTTCCCGTTGGGCAATTTGAGCTCCTCCTCGTGTACCTGTTGTGAAACTTGGATGGAGATCTGCATAGCTACTTGGACCTGCCCCTATTTCCCCCCCCCCCAGTGTGGAACAAGCTTTTTATGGCTTCCATATTCTTTATACTCATCTCCATGAGCATCTTGCCTTTGCAGGAAATAAAATCCCTCAATGTGGCTTGGCTTCCACCTTGTTCTCTGCAGGATGGGTGGTATTTTTTAGGAAGCACCAATATTTCTCCACCACGTGGGCAAATTTGAAGTTTTCCCACCTCAAGAAAAGCCACAATTTGCTTGGGGAGCAGTGTGGAGGTTGGGATGGAGCTGGGATGACACAACTGGGTGGGGAGAGCCCTGAATGTGGGACCTGAGGAAGGGGAAAGATGGAAGATGAAGAGTGTTGGTCCCTCAGACAGAATTAGCAACCCATGGGAGGAGAAATAAGATAATTCCTCATCACCCTGCAGCTTCCCCATGCAGATGGTGGCCTCAAACAGCCTTTTTCTCTCCCTACCCTCAGATCCCAACCACTGCCCCATTTCTCCTTCTGTCTGAGCTGTCAGTTGTGGTCTCTGAGGGCAAAGAGTTAGAATCAAAGCCCAGATGCAGGCAGATACCTTGTGGTATCCAAAGCTCCAATGAAAACCTAGGGAGATTTCTTCTTTTTTTTTTCAAAGGAGCCACTAAATCCTCCCAGGTAGGTGTTGTTGCTCCATCCTGACCCACTGGGAAAGGTGTGTGTTTGTTCCCACATGCAAAAAAAGAGACAAAACAAGGTGAAAACACCCAAACCACTGCATGGGGCAAGATGTGCCAAGAGCCCCAAGTCTGCAAGAACGTGGCAGCTCCGTGGAGTGATGAAGGACCACGAGACCAAGCCCTGAGTCAGTCCACAGGCAAGCAGGTATCTCCCTAGAGGAGGGTGAGATGGGAGCAGTAGGTGAGGTGTTTTTGTTTTTTTCCCTGATGTTATCCCCATTTTCTCAGGTCCCAGCTTCAGACAGCCGTCAGCCTCTTTGGCTAGACACTGAGACGCTAGCAATTGGCTGGGCTTGCTGTCATGAGCAAAGGTAGAGCACAAAGGATTGTCTGAACCTTGTCTGCCTTCTCCTGCAGTCATTCCACATGGTGGGAAATAGGTTAGGACACACAGAATGGCACTCTAAGCTGATCGGCCCCATGCCAGAGGAGGATTTGTCCATTGCTTTTTAGGTGTGGCCTGAAAAGGGAAGGGTTTAAGACAATATTTTTGGGGTTTTTTTCCACCCTTGGTTTTCCCATGCAAGTTTATGCCTTAAAAAGCAATATTTCAAGTGCCTTTCTCCTGTGGTTTCTAAAATCTGGAGAATTAACCCTATATTTAAATATATTTGAGTAATGGAGTCAGACCATCAAGTCGACAAGCAGTGCCAGGTACAAGCAGCCCTCCTCTGTCTTTTCCTGGTTTTGTTTCTCCTTGTTTTCCTAGAGGAAAATGAAAGAGGGAAAAATTAATTCTGGGTTCTAAGCTCTGCCAGGGGAATCTGCAGCCAAGTGCAAGGTGGAAGAGTTTGGTCCAGTGTTGGCCACTGATTTCCTCAAGAACTTCGTATGTCAGGTAGGGAACTGGAATATTTCAAGTGCTTTTCTCCTGTGGGTTTCTAAAAGCTGGAGAATGAACCCTGTATTTGAATATATTTGGGTGATGGGGAAGTAGTGATGTAATTTACCTGATGTTGAGCAGTAGGGTTTGGAGCAGGAGTCAGAGCATCAAGTCTGGAACTCAATGATCTTTAAGGTCCCTTCCAACCCCAACCATTGTATGATTCTAAGTCTACAAGAAGTGGCAGATGCAAGCAGCCCTTCTCTGTGCTTTCCTGGCTTTGTTTCCCCTTGTTTTCCTAGAAAAAAATGAAAGAGGGGAAAACTAAATGTGGGTTCT
>VZTY01010404.1:0-12120 GCA_013400935.1 Turnix velox | reverse complement strand
TCCAACCCCTGATCTTCTGGGATAGTTTTTTGGGGGAGGTTTCTATGGGGTCTCTTTCTCTGGAGACATTCAAACCCCCCCTAGATGCCTTCTTGTGTGTCCTGGTCTAGTTTTTCCTTCTCTTTCAGGAGGATTTGACTAGATGATCTCTTGAGGTCCCTTCCAACCTCTGATTCTCTAACACAACTCTCATCCTGGCCAATATTGCAACAATAAAGCCTGATACAAAGGTGATGAATGATTTATCCAACATTTTTGAGGGTTTCCACAGAGAAGGTATTCCCTCCTGCAGGCAGGAATTTGGCTTTTATCGTGTGATGGAAGTAATGCTCCCCTCAGGGACAATTCCAAAAGAGTCACACAACGTCAGGGGAAGTCATGCTCGTGTCTTGGGGAAAATAAACTACGTGTCCCAGCCACCAGGGATCACCTGCCACCTCTCCAGACTCACACTGAGAGCCTACTGGATGTGGTGGCAGACTTTTTTTGCCATGACTAGATGCTTTCTCAGCATCTTGAAGCTGCCATCTTGTACTAGTGTCCCCTCTTGTCATGTGAAAACACCATCACCACCTTCTTCCTCTTTTCCTCCATCCCCAACCACCTTATGTTTCCTACCATCTGCCTTGACTCCAAACATCTTGACTGTTCAGCCAAGGTTTGCAGAGCATCCTTGGCCAAAACAATTCACAGGCTGCCATCTTGTATTGGTGTCCCCTCTCAGCATGGGAAAACCACCATCACCACCTTCTTCTTCTCCTCTTCTAACATACCCAACTACTTTATCTCATGTCTCATACCATCTGCCTTGACTCCAAACATCTTATCTGTTGACTGTTGAGCCAAGCTTTGCAGATCAACCTTGGCCAAAACAATTCCCAGGCTGCCATCTTGTACTGGTGTCCCCTCTCAGCATGTGAATACCACCATCACCACCTTCTTCTTCTCTTCCTCCATCCCCAATCACCTCTTTTTTTCTATTTCCTACCATCTGCCTTGACTCCAACCATCTTATCTGTTGCCTGATGACTATTCAGCCAAGCTTTGCAGGGCATCCTTGGCCAAAACCATTCACTGGAGTTATTCAAGGCCAAGTTAGATGGTACCCCCTTGGTCTAGCAGGAACCCAAGGCACATAGGATGGAACTAGATGATCTTTAATGTCCCTTCCCATTCAAACCTCCTTGGTCTAGCAGGAACCCAAGGCACATTGGATGGAACTAGATGATCTTTAATGTCCCTTCCCATTCAAACCAGCCCATGTTTCTGTGAGCAATGGCTGGAGAAGTCCTATTGGGTGCCTGATCTCAGTCCACCTGTGAGATCCTGGCTGAGCTGACTAATAGTTTCCACTCTTCCCCCCAAAAAATTCCATGCAGATGCAGAGGGGACACTTAATGGGGGACATTTCCAAGTTCCAGGCATGGTTTTCCCACTGTTTCAGCACCTTCCTCCCTCCGGGCACATCATTAAAGTGTCTCAGTGTCTCAAGGTCATTCCTTCAGGTCCCTCCCAGCCATCTCCACTTCCCATTGATGCAAATTCATTAGAGAATTTGTGCCTGTTGTTTATGGGGGCAGCTTAATTACCCCTCACAATTGAGGTGGTGAGCAAACAAAAAGAGCTACAGATGAAATACCGGAAGACACTTGAGTGGCATTTGTTGGGTGATACCTGGAGGAATTAGAATTGCTAAAGAATGTCTCATTTCCATAGGGGGGGAGGCTTTGGAGCATATAAAAGGCTGCCCAGCAGAGTGGTCTTCATTCGCTCACCTTGAATGTTTCCTACCACTCCTCTCCAGTCAACAGGGTAAGTCAGAGCTTGCTTTCCTTTAGCAATCTACCAGACTTGTGTCTGCTTTTGAAGAAAACCAGATGGGATTTCTTGTGCTTTCTTGTACTTTTGAGTACTTCTTTTGAGTACTTTGAGTGCTTCTTTTTTTTCTTTCTGGGTGTCTTTTTTTTTCTGACTGATGTTTGATGTGAAGACTTTGGGATCTCAGGGATAAGTTTGGGCTGTAGGGTCTTCTCTTAACAACTTAGGGGTGGATTTTGGGATAAGCTCTAGACAACTGGGAGACTCCAGCAATGTTAAAGAGACTCTTGGTGGTTTTTTTTCCCAGCTTTGCCTACACCTCTCTCACCACCATGCCTAACGGATGTGGATGCTGCGGTGGAAGTAGCAACAACTGCACTGTCTACTGTTGCAGCACCAAGAGACCCTGCTGCAAGTCCTCCTGCTGCTCCCAGTGCTGCTGCCCCTCTCAGTGCTGCTGCCCTCAGTACTGCTGCCCCACCACCTGCTGCATGCCCATGACCTGCTGCTACACCATGAGCAACAACAGTGGCAGCAGTAGCTGCTGTGGCAACTGAGGAGCCCACAAATCCCTCCCTGCTGCCTCCCTCCTGGCTCACCCCACCTTGGCTATGGACCTGGACATGAATATGGATGTTCCTCCTTCCTCTCTACTCAAAAGAATGTAGCTCTTCCATCTCTCTTTACCTGCCTTTAATCACCTCCTAGCACTTGGGATGCACTTTGAAGTTGCCAAGTGTCACCTTCTGTTAATTTCCCTCTTGGTGTGTGGGATCTTCAGCTCCTTGATCTTTAGTTCCTTCTCGTGGCTGTTTCTGTCCTGAAAAAAAAACAAAAAAACAATAAAACCTGTAGTTCTTGACCCTGCAAAAACTCCTGGTGGTTATTTGTTTGCTTTCTGGTGAATCATCATGTTTTCTTAACAATTTTGGGATGTTCCCAGCTAGAAGATGCTGAGTAAAGGGGGGTTTTCCTACACAAAAAAAAAATTCATTCCATCCCTGGTGCAGTTCTGAGCTTCTGCACAAGTTTATTCAAAGCCCACCTGAGGGTCTGACACTTCAGTCAGCCCCAGGGTTTTTTCTATCAAGCTACAAAGAAAAAGGAGGAAAATAACACATAAATTTGTGAGGGATGGGAGTTTCTTCTGGAAGAGTCTCCTTCAGAACCTACATGGAGTCCCTACACATGGGGATTTGCCTCCCCTTGAATTAGCAAACACTGAGCTGAAGTGTTGGCAGGCAAGACCTGCCCCACAGTCCTTATTCTGAGCCTTGTGCCCCACAAATGGCCCCATTTCCACACCCTTTCAGTCCTTTCTTTGCACCAAGATCCACATCCCAAAGACCATTTGAGTGCTGAGGTTACACCAAGACTGTGATGGGTGGGAAATACCCACCAAGATCATCACTTCCAGTGAGAATTTTACCTCTGGAGGGGGTCCCTTTGCTTCCACCCCATGAATTCCCAGTGAATTAATCAGTTTTCACGAGCAGGCAAGTGTGTGCCTCTGCAGAGGGGACCTGATGGGAAGGAAATGCCATGAATGTTCTTCTACACTGTCTGGAGGAGTCACAATTACATGGGTAGTTTCTCCAGCTCAAGGAATTGCTCTCATTCCAAGAAAAGTCTGGAAAGGATGTGGCTGGAGGTGCTGCAAGGGGTGAAACAGCACTAAAATCACAACCCCTCTCCCCTCTTGAAATGTGCAGAAATCACCCCAAGACCCCTGTCAGCATCCTCAGGGCTGGTTGGAGGTGATGTAGGAGCACCCCAGGGATCATAGAGGATGTCAGGCAGCAGGAAGGGAACTGGCCAGGCAGGATCCACCATCCCCTCATTAGGCAGGACTCCTCTCAGGATAATGTGGTGAGGTCTTCAAACAAGAGCTGCAATTGTAGGTCGTGGAAAAAAATTCCTCCCAAATACTCTGAGTTCCTCCACAGCAAAGGGCACAGGAGGTAGGGGCTGGAGTTAAACAAGGACAACTCCACCCTGGCTCAGTTGCCCAAGGCTCTGCTTTACCTTCTCCTTCCTCCTCTCTCTGAAAATTGTTTCACCTCAGCATCCTTTCTGAGTCCCTGCCTCCCACCCAGCTCCCTGGCCCCAGTTCAGACCAGTTTCCTGCACGTGAAATATCTCCCACACCTTCATCTTCCTCTCAGTTCATGCTGGATTTTTCCATTTGCCACTTCCAACACCCACAGAGAGTTCTGCAGAACCTCCAACTCCTGTGGTGAGAAGCTGGGCATGATGGTTGTCAGCAACCAAGGGGATGTCAGCTGGATGCAAGGAGGAAGGAGGAACATGGAGTAGAATCATAGAATGGTTTAGATTGGAAGGGACCTTCAAGATCATCCAGTTCCAACCCAAACCATGGGCAGGGACACCTCCCACCACACCAGGTTGTTCAATGCCTCATCCAGCCTGGCCTTAAACACCTCCAGATATTGAGGGGGCATCCACAACCACTCTGGGCAACCTCTTCCAGTGTCTCACCACCCTCACAGCAAAGAACTTCTCTCTTATCTCCAGCCTTAATCTCCCCTCTTCCAATTTGCATCCATCACTCCTAGTCCTGCCATCCTGGACCCTATTAAAAAGTCCTACCCCTTCAGGTATTGAGAAGCTCCTCCTGAGCCTTCTCCAGGTTGGACCCCAACTTCTCCAGCCTGTCCTCAGAAGGGAGATGCTCCAGCCCTCTCAGAATCTTGGTGTCTGTCTCTGGACCCAATGAACTCCATCATAGAATCATAGAATAGTTTGGGTTGGAAGGGACCTTAAAGATCATCAAGTTCCAACCCCCCTGCCATCATGACAGTTCCCACACCCACAACTGCTTGCACAGTCAATGCTACACCTCAACATTTAAGTGAAAACCTAAATTTTCCCAAGGGAATACTCAGTTCAAGGTTCTTATCTGTTTTTTCCAGGAAAGTGGTCCCTGCAAAGCAAAGCAAAGCAAAGCAGGACCTGAAGCTCCCTTGTGTTAGGGATGTCCTCATCACCATGATCTCCCTCTCTGATTATAGGATCTGAGATTGAAATATTCATGTAGATCCAAAGACAATGATGACTTTGCCATCACAAAGATGCATGAGGGCAGGATGACTTTGCTCTTTCCTCACGTGCAGCTGAGCAAAACCCAGGAGCCAGAATGACTCCCAACACATCTTTCCTCACGTGCACATCCCGTGACCAGCCCCAAACATACCTAATTCTCATGAAATTTTCTAAATGATTGTTCCAGACACCAGCCCCATGAAACAACCCATCATGTGCCCAAAAGTCACCACCAGTTTGGGCTCAAACATTGATTCAGCACCTGCTGAGTCAGTCCCTCGGGATCTCCGGCCACGTCTGTCCCATAGATACAAGGACACATTTTTTTGGCTCCCATGCAAGGTTGCAGTGAGGACAAATTCATTAGTATTCATAGAAGGCCTTTGATTATCTGCAGGCTAAACAATTAGGGAGGCAAAACGAAGGTAGTTATCACAAATCATAAGGCAAAGAGTAAATACCAGGAGACACGTATAACTAAGAAGTATGGGTCGGGGTTAGTAAGTAGGGAAGTTTGAATGGTCAATGGCTGTCTCACTTCCAGGAGGAAGGTGTCTGGGACTATAAAAGCTCCCCTGGCCAAGCTCACTTCATTCACTCGTCTTCTCTCCTCTTCTCCTCACTCTTCAGCAGGGTAAGTGAGAACATCTCAACCTTCCTTCCTTTTCACAGGTTGTGGATATCCTACAGCAGAACCCAAATCGAACTGGGTGTGTCTGCTTTGAGGCTTGGGCTGAATCTGGGCTTTTCTGAAGGAGTTGGGGTTGTTCAGCCTGGAGAAGAGAAGGCTCAGAGGGGACCTCAGAGGAACTTCTCAGTACCTGAGGGGGTCCTACAGAAAGGCAGGGGAAGGAATTTTTAACATAATATGGGATGGGAGGACTAGAAACAATGGATATAAATTAGAGGGGGATAGATTTAGACTAGACATAAGAAAGAAATTCTTTACAATGAGGGTGGTGAAACACTGAAACAGGGTGCCCAGGGAGGTTGTGGATGCCCCATCTCTGGAGGTGTTCAAGACCAGGCTGGACAGGGCACTGNTTCCAACCCAAACTATTCTATGATTCTATGAAGGGGCTGGAGAAGGATTTGGGAGGATCCAGCATGAGGGTTGTCCTGGGAGGATGTCCTGAGGGATGTTCCTTGCAGGAAAAAAGAGAGAAGATCAATGAGCAAGACTTGTTAGCACTTGGTTTCACCTCCTTGAATCATAGAATGCTTTGGGTTGGAAGGGACCTTCAAGATCATCTAGTTGCCCTTCATCCTGTGGCCACAGACCTCATCCAAGATTCTTCCTCCATCTTGTAGCACCTGGGAGGCCACCAGAAGGTTTTGTAGAATGCTTTGGGTTGGAAGGGACCTTCAAGATCATCCAGTTCCAACCCTCAGCTATGGGCAGGGACATCTCCCTCTAGGTCAGGCTGCCCAGTGGGGGCATCCACCACCTCTCTGTGCAACCTGTCCCAGTTCTAGCAGGGAGAGAGCTTTGAATTCATTCCATATTTCCAGATATCATTCTCCTACTCACAGGCAGCTTCTCTCTTCTGTTTTCCTTCCAGCTTTGCCTACCCCACCACCACCACCACCAAGATGCCCAACGGAGGTTGCGGATGCTGCGGAGGAAGTAGCAACAACAACTACACCATCTGCTGCTACAGCAGCCCCAAGTGCTGCAAGAACTCCATGTGCTGCCCTCAGTACTGCTGCCCCACCACCTGCTGCATGCCCATGACCTGCTGCTACACCATGAGCAACAACAACAACAACAGTAGCTGCTGTGGCTGTGGTGGCAACTGAACCCTCCTCCTCCCCTCCTGCCTCATTTGGCATCAGACACCGACATGGAAATGACCCTTAATGGCTCTTCCTCCTTCACTTAGAGACTGTAGATCATCCCTCCTCCTCTCTCCCCTGCCTGCCTTTAGTTCCCTGAGTGCTTGTGGTGTGCTTTGATGTCTCTCCCCCTCTCATCAGTGGGATTTTCCTCCTCAGGGACCAGTCCTGCTGCTCATTTTCCTCTTTGTGTGTGGGATGGCTGACACCATCCATCTGCTCCCCTCCCCTTCCCTGCTTTCCTCCCCCATTAGTCATGAAAAGCAATAAAAGTTGTAGTTTGTACCACTGCAAACTTCTGGTACCTGTTTATTTATTTATCTTTTAGTCTCTAGCTCTGCTCTGTGTCTTTTTTTTTTAGCTTTTTGCTTAGTTTCTGAATACAAAGCATCAAATCCTCAGAGAGGAGATTCAGACATTAAACATTTGTGCATGCCCATGACCTGAGGGAGGGGAACAGATCCCAAAACATCCCTTTTAACATGGAAATAAAGATACAAAACCAGCACAATCTTGGGGTTGACAGAATGAGTTATGGCCCTGAACAGATACCAAAGTCTTTTTCTATCTTTACATGCCAGAACTTCCTGCAAGGCAATTAACATTTTTTTTTCCTGGAGATGAGGAATAAATTAACTGAGTGGCAGTGTGAAGTCCTCAGGCCCTGGAGTCACACCCCCAAATTCTGCACATGCTTTTCCCACTGATTCAAACCCAGACAGAGCTCAGAGGAGGTTCTGCAGTGGGGTGGGTGTGCAGGGATTCTTCTCTGCTGCTTAAAAAAATATCTCAGAGCTCCTCAGAAATGCAAAATGGAGGCAGGAGGTGGATCTGGAGCCTGCTGTTGCTGGTTTGTGAGGTCAGGACTCCCCTGTGGTGTCCTCATTCCAGATTTGCAGCACATAAAAGGGTTTTCAGTGAGTGAACCCACTCACTTGACCTAAGTGCTCCTCCCCTGGGAGGGAATTAATTTGATTAAATGGAGGAATAAGCATCCCAGCCACAGCCTGACGTGGTCCACTCCCACACTCTGCTCTGCTGAGGATCCTATATTTGGACCTCATCTCTTCCAGTTGTCCACAAGGCAGCAACATCTGCCATTCATCATGGTCCTGATGTCACCTTCCATCACCATCTCTCCACTGTTGGGTTTCTTGATACTCTGGAGGGTTTTGAATAACATGCCCAGACATTCCAGACCTTCTCAGGCAAACAAGGTCCTACCAGCAGCCTCATCCAGTCAAGTAGATCCCTGTGATCCCTGTTTTGGGCTGCTCAGGGTGGTTAAACTGAAATAATTCCATCACTTCATGCTGAAAACATGATTTCAGTGTTTTTTTTTCTATTTTTTCCCTGAGTATGGGACTTGGGCACCAGGCTCTGGGGGGTCTTTCAGGGAGTTTTCCCACTGCCAGCAGGGACTCTTTTTGGGCCACATCACTCAGCATCCCGGTATTCCAGGTATCCCCAATCCCAGGATCCCCTCTGACTCATGAACATCAGAGCATGACTGATGGGAGAAGTAATGAGATAATGGGCTCTGCACATGCAAAGAGCCAAGCTGACATTCCATCCAAGGGCCATGCTAATTGCAGCTGATGAATCCTGCAGCAAGTGCCAGAAAACATAGACATGCAGGCAGTGGCACTCACTCCTCAGCTATTAATTCCCCTCTCGTGCCTCATTTCCAAGAGAGCTCAACCTCATATAAAAGCTTTCAGCCCCACTCTTGTCCTCAGGATTTGGACACTCTGCTCAGCCCCCAGCTTTCATCATCTCAGGGTGAGTTGGATTCTCTCAGCTGTTTCAGATCCCTCTTTTTTATTCCCCCTCAAAAAAAAGAGGATATTTTTATATCCCCATTTTAGTGGGATATTTTCATTTTTTTTAAATTTTTATTTCTTTTTTTTTCCCAGATTTTTTTACCCCCCAGAGGTCTTTTCTGACCCCAGCAGAGGATGCAGTGCCACAAGGGCAGCGAGGAGGATTTGTGCCACCATGCAAAGGGCTGCACATGGCAAGGTCCCACTGGGTGCTGCCACCAAAACCCCCCAGATTTGTCCCCTTGCCACAATCCTGGCAGCATCAGCCGTGATTCTGAGGGCTCCTGCCAAAGCGAGCCCCAAGGCTGCCATCCCGTGGAGAAATGCCCCCCAGTGCCCTGCTGCAGCCTCCCACAGCCAAGCTGCAACCCCAACAAGCCCCGACGGAGGGTGGAGGTGAGCCACGTCCAACCTGTCTGCCCTCCACCCGTCAAAGTCCATCTCCGGCCACTGCAGCAGCATCGTCCCCCCATCCCCTGCCAGGAACCCTGCAGACCCCGGCGGAGGGTGGAGCAGACCCCCCTGGAGCATCCCCCCGTGACACTTCGTCCCTGCATCCCCCGGTGTCATCCCCTCCCACAGCAGCATCGCTGTCCCTGTGTCCCCAGGTGTCACCCCTGCTGCCAGACCCACCTCCCTCTCCCTCCTCCTCCTCCCAGTCAGCACCAGCAGAAACAGGTCCTTCTTGTGCCACCCTGCTTCTAAGAAAGGATGTTTTGGGATCACCAAGATGATGCTCTCCCCTGAATAATCCATCCAAGGAGCTTGCTTGATGCAGGAGGAGCCTCTCCTGGGTAGAAATTGTGAAGAATCAAGGCTTATCCCTCCAAGATCTCCATCACACACCAGTAATTCCAGAGAGGTCACCACAAGGAGATGCTTCTTCAGGCACTTTGGGTGCCTCCAACCCTGCTCTCAGCACAAAGCAATGCTCTGCTGCTCTTTGCACTCTGAATCCAGGGTCCACAGTCTCCTGCTTGACCCCAGAAGCCACACTTTAAACCCCCCAATGTCCTGCCCTGCCAGGGAATGGGCTTTAATCATCCCCACTCAGGGCAGAGACCCCTTTTCTGAGAAGCTGAACAGCCTGGGGATGAGGAAACCAAAGAGAAGATGATGGTTTCAAGGTCCTTCAAGAACCACAGGGGGGAAAAAACCCCACACACTGTGACTGCAGGGACATCTAGGACTCCTCCAACTTCATTTCTTCCTGTGTAACCAACAATAAAGTTGAGAAAAATGTAGCTGGCACTTGGTTTCTTTCTTTTTGACCTCCTAAAGTATCATTGGTGTGACAAGGAGAGCCGTGAAAATTCTCCCCAGGAAACTTGGAAGTTTAAAAATAAAAAACTGAAGCTCACACACCAGGATTTTGGCTGTAGGGGGGAGTTTCAGCAGGATGAACTCCACCTGTGTGCTCTCTCTGTGGTCTCCCACCACCAAAAAGGAGCAAGAGACCACCAGAAAATATTCTTGGGACAGTTTGTCCTGCAAAGTGTGTCTTCACCTTTGTTAGCTGCTTGAATTGGGAGGCCATCCCTCCATCTATCCATCAAATAAATATTAATTAGGATAATGAGTGTGTGCCCCAGCACGTGAGGTATGTTTCTGCATGCCAGGAATGCCTTTCACTCAGGGCAGGGAGATGCAGGCTGAGCTTTTCCCCCACAGATCCCACAAATACACTGGGAAATATAGAATGGTTTGGGATCATCCAGTTCCAACCACCCCAGGTTGCTCAGTGCCTCATCCAGCCTGGCCTTAAACACCTCCAGAAATTGAGGGAGCATCCACAACCTCTCTGGGCAACCTCAACCAGGGTCCCACCACCCTCACAGCAAAGATCTTCTGTCTTCTCTCCAACCTAAATCTCCCCTCTTCCAATTTGAATCCATCCCTCCTAGCCCTGCCATCCCTATTAAAAAGTCCTTTTTCTCTCTCTTCATACCATAAAAACCTCACAGTGGGTAGACCAAAATACCCAGAGTGTCCTCACAGCCAGCAGCAACCACCAAAAGAAAAGCAGAAATTAAACCAAAGAAATTGGTTTGTATTTCCATGACACATCAAACCACAACAATTTACTTTTTCTCATGTCTAATTTTAACCCAAATGAAACCCATTTTTGCATTGAGTTTGGCTTGGGTAAACTCATCACTGTTATTTCTTAAGTTTTGCTGCTTCTTCATAGGTAATTCCTTAATTACCTTTATTCAGTAGCTTATAAAATCCGTTTTCTTCATTTCCTTTATTCAGAATGAACTCTGACTTTAGGAATCCCCTTTATTTTATTAGCTGTTTGCTCCCCAGGCTCTTCTCACTCTTTCCCAGGGATCATCCCAGTGTGATGATGACTCAGAGCCCCCAAAAAACCACCTGAGGCACTTTCAGGTCAAGTTTAGTCCATCTATTTTCTTCCCAGCTGCTTTTCCTCATCCTTCCCATTCCAGTTAAGCCCATCCCAATGGTAGGACCATTTCTCCAGGTTCCATGTTTCATCATTTTCAGCCTCTCACCCCAATTTGGTGCCAGGTGAAGGTTTGCCAATTCTACCCCATCACTCAGGGTCATCACAATGTCAGGGATTAGAAGATTCCTCAAAAGATCATCTAGTCTAATCCTCCTGCTGGGGAAGGACACTAAACAGCATCATCAGGTGTTTTTTTTCACCCTCTACCTGGTCCACACCTCCACAGAGATTGTGTGGGAGGCTGTGCCAAAAGCTGAGGTGGCATCACCATCACATTCCACCATCCAGAGAACACCAAAACCATCATCACAGTTTGCTTTTGGTGACTCTGAGCTGGGTCTTCCCCATCACCTGCCTGTGCTTCATGTGCCTGGAAATGCTCCTCCTGGGCAGCAGAAAGGGGAAGGCAGGAGGTGTCAGCACAGTGTCCATCATGGCTCCTGACTCACAGGTCACCCATCAGCCTCCACTCAGTGTCTGGGGCCCTGGAGATGGTGAATAAGAACCTTATTACCTGCCTCACACAGCCAACATGTGCCTTCAACGATGGGGCTCCTTTATGTGCCCTGTTGGGTGACTCCATTGCAATTAGGAGATGCTTATCAGGGATCACGAGCCCAGCAGAACATGAGCCAAGAGCTGGGAACAGCCTGTAAATGGAGGAGATGCTTTGCCAAGGGACAGCTCAGGACCTCGTTACTGCTGAGTGTTTCATTTACGAGGGGAAGAACTTGGAATCCTATAAAAAGCCCTCGGTCCCTTTGCTTCTCACAATCTGCCCTCCTGCTCAGCATCTGCCCTCCCTCCTGCCTCTGGTAAGACACATCCTGGCTTCATTTTTGGGTGGGTGTCTGGATTCAGGAGGTGGTCCCACCACTCTTGCTCTCTCCTCCAGACAGTCTGATGGGCTAAGCCATAAGAAAAGCTTTTGTGGGACCTGGGGATGGGATTTCCAGCAATTCCACTATTGGCTGCTGAGCCACCTGGCTCTTTCTGTTCTTGCTGGAGAGGGGGGAAGTGAAGGGTGAGGTTGGGAAGAGGATTTGGGCACAATGTGACCACTGTTGGGCAACTCTAAGGACATCTTCATCCTCCTTGGAGGTGTTTAAG
>VZTY01010403.1:283763-299916 GCA_013400935.1 Turnix velox | reverse complement strand
GAGCCAGAACTCCCCTTTTAAGAACTGCCAGCGATCCCACTCTGCCCCATAGTCCTAGTCCATTCCCAGTGATATCTAGGTTATTTGAAACCTAGTGCACATTTTATACTTTTGGTTGGTTTGTTGGGGTTTTTTTGTTTTGTTTTTCTTTTTTAAGATTCTCAGAAGTGACCTAACTCCCTTGAACACGCTGGGGAATTTTACAACAGCCTTCACACGAAACCAAGTGAAGCCAATGCCTTAAGCACTTCTGGAAACCACACTATTTAGACAGACTTCTTCCCAAAAGCTGAGGCTGAAAAAAAACACAGAAGGCTTATGTTAAACATACCTGCTTTTCATAGGCAAGGAGCTGCTTCGAAAGCTGTTGTGTGGCAAGACACATTTCATTCTATAAACAAAAGTGACATGTTAATAGAAATAATGAAAGGTCTTACGTTGCTTCCAGGATTTTGTTATCAGCTTGTCGACTGTATCTGCAACAACTCAACACAAATACTCAATTACTTGTAAACAACCGATCTCAAAAACACCTGCAGAGGGAAGCAGTAAAAACAGCAAACTACAGACCTAATCAACATGCACTTTGCCTAAGTACTTTGAACAGAGGTAGGATTTGGGGTTTAGCTCTGGTTTTGGCACCATCCCCACAAATTTAGAAGACTAGAAAAACCTCAATCATGTACACTGTCACAGCAACGTAAGAATTTTTCACACTGGTTCCCCAAAATCTACAACAGTTAAGAGAACCAGCAGATGTGCCTTTATGTAATGCATTCAGACATAGTGAATGTGTTGATGTAATTGCAGTGCTTTATGTTGGGGTTTTTTTACAAAATAGCACATAAGTATTTCTCACGGCTAAACTGGCCAATGAAGGTACACATATCCTTAAGACATGCTTACTCAAAAATGAGGACTGTAGGGATGTTGATAATTTTGCTTAACAGCTAGGGAAAAAAACCCCAAGAAAACAGGAAAGCATTGGCGTATGTCAGTCACTCAATGTATTCCTATCAATGCTGTATCAACTACTCTTTTTCCAATCTGTTAACAGTGACTTAGAAATAGAATAAAAGAAAAAGTGGAAGGGGGGAACTGGGTTCTGTATGAACAAACTTCTGTAAGATCTTTGTCTTCCTCAGCAATGCAGAAAACTAATAACTTCTCCTTTAATTTCTTATTTGAAACTTAACATCATCTACAGCTCCCTACAAATAAAAAAGGCTAGAGAGTTTGCAAAACTCAGAACAATCTCTGAATGACCTTAATCACACCTTTTATATTGGTGCTGGTACAGAAAACCATTAAAACTGCTACAGAGTTTGTGTGCACTCTTGTTCTGCCTTTCTGTCTTGAGCACAAAGAGCATGGCACATTTAACTATCCAGGACACAGATTCTGAAACGCTTTATGATGCCACCTCCCACATACACCATTACAGCCTGCTGCTTCTGCACCACCTTGGCCTGCCAGGAAGGAGGAAGAATATGGACAGCAAGGCCCTAACACTTTGCCAGAATCTTAAGTACACCCAAGTGCGCAGAAAGAACAAAGGGATGTGGCCACAGCTGAGGTGACAGCAGCTAAATATGAGCACAAAGAGAAAAAGATGAATGAGCAACTTAAAACACTGGTGGCTGGCAGTGTGACACCAGAGGCCTTCCAAGTTACAAATAAGGGCTCAGTCTGGGTCCAAATTTAGATCATAAGCACCATATGACCATTTTCACCTCAAAGTGATGGATTATTATTGTTTCTTTTCTCAGACAAAGTAAATAATGGAAATTATGCTTTCATAAGATAATGTCAAGGATTCATCTAAGACTTGCAGGTTCATTACAGAGACTACACAGATTTTAATATGAAAAAACTTCACACAAACACTTGGCATTTAAGTATTTCTCAAGCCAGTGAAATGAAAAAGAATGTTATGCTTTATAATAAATTAACAAACCTTATTAAGGGCTCAGGAAAGGATAGGAATGACCCTCAAACATCTGCCCCTAGGATGTAAGAACACATAAGATTCTTTGCCACCTTCAAAGTGGGAGCTAGTAACCAGTGACAGGAAGAATGAGGCTCCTTCTATGCACACTGATCTTACTAAAAGGGTTGGTTGGTTGGTTTGTTTGTATGCATGCGGGTGGGCTTCAAAGACGAATTTAAGATCACAGAAAGGAACAGAGGCTCTCAAACCTAGGACCTTTTTCATAGACACATCCTCAAAGGAATTGCTGTGCAGAACTGCAAGAAGCCTAAGTCCTCACACAATAACTGTGATTTCATCTGTCAGAGGGTCAGAGTGAGAGAAACCTTTTGAAATTAACTGAGTTTTAGAAATATGTCTCTTTATGTTATCCTTTTTGTTTTAGTTCACTTATTCCTGCAAAGTCTACAGCCGTGTGGTCTGTTCTGAACCTGGAAAATAAATGTTTCTGGCTTAAAGTTGCTAACACTAAAAGAAAGTTCAGAGTAACAGACTGACATCAAAGGCACCCTATTCCTTTGTGCGCCTCATCAAAAAAGCTTCTAGCTTCTAGTTCGGTTTTTAAAGACTAACAAATCCTCAATTTCCTCACACAATATCCAGTGAAGAGCATCATTGCTCATCTGTGTGGGACTGTTTGGGGATGGGCAATGCCAAGAGGTGTATGGAGGAAACATCTTCTAGGGCTCACCACTTCCAAGTAGTAGTTCTCAGTATGTGACAGGATAATGAGGATTCATATATAAACTCCAAGGGTCTCAAAGGGAGTGCAGGTTAACAACATCATATCAACCATATGGCAAGATGACAAGAGTCACATACAGATCCCAACCACAAATTCATGGCAGGTTACTCCTGGTATAGAACAAATGGACGGAAGAGCCCAACATAAAATTTACTCTGTGATTTTGGGCTGATTTTGGGGCAATTTGGGGACAACAGTTCACACATCACTGATATCTCATTGATGCTGGAATGTCGCATTTCTTTGTGTCAGAACACCACAACAAACTTGCTACTCAGTCTCTAGCAATGTGGAAGAGGTAACACTTGGGTCTTTCATCCTCTCTCCCATCTTCTGACAGACTTTGATCCCATAATTTTATCACTAGGAAAAATTCTCAACCAAACATAGGCACCTCCAAACAGTTGTAAACAAATAAAACTAAATTAGCAAATTGAACCACAGTCAGTCACACGGCATAAGGAACAGGAAGCAGGCAGAGTGCCCTGCTGACCTAGTGGTAACACTGCATTGCTAGGCAGAGTAATCTGGGAAAGTTTGACTTAATCCTCCTCCAATTTCTTACTAACCAGCCTTCTCCTCCTCCCTTCCTTGGTACTAATCAGTCTCAAGACTTAAAAGTTTACTTCATTTGGAATATTCACTAAATCAAATAGTTTTAGTAGCTTTTAATCTATTTTACAAAACATTTTCCCATGGAATACAGCAACATGCACTTCTTTCATCCTGAAGTGACTAAAATTTAGTATACTACAGCAAAAGCGAAGCTACCATACAATCCTGTCTGCCTGCTCTCATCTCTTCTGCATTACTTAGGCATTTCAGAATTCATCAAGCATTTCTGGAGCAGTAGAGCTATTGAGATGATGAATCAGGCAGAAGCCAAATGAAACCTGAAGAGAAACAAAAGCATTCTATATGAAGGCAAAATTAACAAGTACCAGGCCTCACAACTATACTGCTTTTTCCTTAGATGATTTTACTTAGCATGGAAAACATCACTGCAGCACTAACGTAAAAATTCATACTGGAAGGAAAGAAGAAAGGCAAATAGTATATAAACAAATAAGTATCAAGCAATCAGCTATGATCACAGATGTGCTTTTTTTTCTTTTTTAACCTAACCTTGACTGATGTGCTAGGGCATGCTAGCCCAGGGAAAAGATTCTCATGAAGTTCACTAACATGAGCTCACATAGATAATGCAATGAAAGCTGTGTCTTGAATCTAGCATTAATCTACCAGAAATGACAAAACGACACATTAAAATCCACTGTTTAATTCTAAAGTTGTTCCTGTACATCACCCTGCCTTCAAATAAGTCATCAGGAAAATGTCCAACTGTAATTTCTAATGTAGTGCCAAAGCAAAGGAACATGATTTTTCTGGGATGATTCCACTTTCTTCATTATTGTCTTTATTCACCAAGCTGTTAATATATTTAGGAGAGAATATATTTTTTTTGTAACCTATTTGTAATAAAATCTCCATGCCATTTTCCACTAGTGATACAGTCCACTCCTTTCTTTCTTATGATCGCTTTTTGTATTTTTCCAAAATAAACTCTGAATGCTAATGCACCAGAGTCAGAAGATAGCTCTATAGACAGCTGCCTAACAGACCCCAGATTTGCGGGCACGTAAGCGCTTAATTTGAGCTATAAATTAACTTCTAAAGACAGAATGCTATTCTGGCATGTCCAGTTCCAATCCCAATGTAATGAAGCTTTCTACAAAGCTACTTTCCTACTCCAACTAAAGTTGGCATTTTTAAAACTCTGCAAGGAACCGCCACACAGAACTCCCAAAGGCTTCTTCATGCAAACAAGCAAATTACTGGTAAAGGTATTGATTTATGCACCTTGTAGGTGCAGAATGTAGGTGCAGAATGACACATAATATAATTTGTTGTACATCTGGGAAAGCTTAAGGCCTCACAAATGAGGAAAAAAATGGATAAGCAGTTCAAGGAGGCTGTCCTCGAGGAAGTCACAGCCTTCTCATCTTTTAATAACTAGGGAACAAGCATTTAACTTCAATACCAGGTACAGCACAGAAAGAATTGGGTCTTGACACAAAAGCTTTGTGCAGATCTGTCTACACGAGCCTGTCATCTTTGTACAAAATAAAGAGTTCTCCAGCAATCAAGTAAGTGGTAAGAGTGCTACAGGCTTAGGTTTGCATAGTAAATAGCTTGGAAACCTGAATCCAAGGGCAAGAGAAGTTAAGCCTCACCAGGGTGATCAGTCTGCCCAGCACTTTACAAGATGAGGAGGATAACATACAGCTTGCTCTGCTGCTGATTCACAGCACATTCAGTCCCTGCAAATGCAAACGGTTCAGCAAAGGATCATCTAGTGGCTTTAAGAAATAAAAGCCACTAGTCAAAACTCTACTGTGAAACAGTAAAAGCAGTAGAACAGTTAGTTCAGTCAGGAAAAGATCTCTCCAGTTTCTTGCAACACAATCACTACCAGCAGCATACCACATATTTATGCCTCCTCTTTGTACTCAAATATCCAGATGCTACTTAGTGCAATATTAATTTGCATCTGGGCAATGTGACAACTCCAACTTCATAAGCAGTTCTGAAAACAACTCCCATGGCTTTGTATATACATTAGTTCTCATGTAATAATGCTCTGCTTACCTCTGTTACAACATACAATGAATGTACATTGGTGTATGGTGCAAACTTACTCTGTATGTTATTGTTCCACATTCATTATATTTCACAAAATTCAGTGCTGACAATTGCCATTTATTGCAAATGTTTGTTCTACCAAATACTCTTCTGTATGTGGAACTGAAAGTCACAGAACTAACTAAAACTTCATTATTCCAAAAGGTCTTGTGAAAAAACCCCACTGTTTTAAAAGGCATCTGAGGGTTTGTGGTCTCAGATATGAGAAGAAAGCAATTAAAAGAAAAGCCGCATCAGTGCATCAGAACTAATTTAAGAATTCTAACTACTCGGGGTTATACATGCAACATAATAAATATGAAAAATTTATGAATGGCATAGAAAGCATGATACCTACCTATCAAGTTATGGCTCAATAGAGGCCATAACTTCTGTTTCTTAAAACTCTTATACATAGAAAGATGAAATGAGCAGCACTGCTGAAAAATGCAGACAAGAGGGGCTAAGAATTAAGGGAAAGAAATAACACTGGTATAAAGCACTATCTAAAATAGGCACAGACAGATACGTGCTCTCCTAAACTCCATGAACGTGGTACATACAACCCAAGACTATCCTGTAAATGTCAAGAGTTTCCTTAAAAAGCTGAACATAAAAAGGCAGTAAGCTGCTGCTGCTGCTTCTCCCATGTGACTCTCAAAATACAGGACAACTGCTCAGACAATGATGCTGGAGAGTACTACCCAATTCCCATGCTGTTCTCTCTCTGGATATACTGATAAAGGCAACACGGTTTTCTTTTTCTCTTCTGACATCACTGCTCTTAGATTTGTCAGGAATAATGTGATGAAACCTCCTTTCAATGAAAAAAACCCTTTTCTTAACTTTCCTTTAACCTGCTTAACCATTTACCCCTTTTAATGCTGAGTAGAGACACAACAACCTCCTGAGTTTCTAAATGGCATTTTGTTCCATATGCAGATCCCAGCTAAACCATTTCTATAGTATGATGAAGAACTGGAGATGGTACTAGAACTCTGAATATTATTTACTATGGCAGTGAGAAGTCAGGAATGTAAACCAGGTACACTTTGCTCCTGAATCATTGCAAGAGCTTCAGCATGCACCTTAAGTAAATGTAGTTTTAGAATTTCTAATGCTTGCTGCATTACATATTGCTCAGATAATAAAATGTTCACAATAACACAGAAACATATACATCAGAGAGCAGTAATGCCAGATGCCTCATCAGAACTTGCTTGTAAGGAGGAAAAAAACTATGAGACCAACCTCTGAAAGGAAAGCTCCTGCCTATGGCAAGGGGGTTGGAACTCGATGATCTTTAAGGTCCCTTCCAACCCAAACTATTCTATGATTAGACCATTAACATGGTTACTACTTTAGGGTAGCACAACATGGATGGGAGAACTACAGCAGTATAATATGTATTCACAGGGATGTGGTTTATTTGAGGAAGTATAAAAATGCTTAACTATATTGACCCATGTGGGCTTGCCACATCAGCCAAAGCTCACTCCTTGAGCACAACACACGCATTTGGTTCCCATGACTTCTCCTTAATCACAGCATCATACACTGCATCTGCATTGTACCATCGCCACCTCTTTTTCACTGAAGAATTCCATGTGTGAAATAGTCACCACCTCATCACATCTGGTGTTCCTGTCACATCTGGTGTGGGAGCCCAAACTGTTAGAGCACCATCCTGATCCTGTTGCAGCAATCAGGGGCTTGTCATGCATTGAAAGCCTTGCATCCAAAGGCAACCTGCTAACAGTACATCCACCAGCTGCAGTTTAGTGTCATAGGCCCTCCCACAACAAGTGGCTCTGCATACCTAGGACAGATATTCACTGCAACATCCTGCAATGCTTCTGGCATTGATAGGGTAGGACCCTACAGATCCATTCTTTCACTCTTGTGACAAAAGAGTAATTTCCAAAGTCAATCTACATCCTGTACTGGGTGCATTAACAGGGCTGAAGCTGTCAATATAAGGACAAGGACCTGATGGAAAGGATCCAAAGAAGGGCCATGAGGATGATTCAGGGCTGGGGCACCTGTTCTACAAGGACAGGCTGAGAGACTTGGAGAACCTGGAGAAGGCTGTGGGAAAACCACAAAGCAGCCCACCAGTACTGTGGAGGGGAGGGACTGCTTGCCACAGTATAGAGCAATAGGATGAGAGGTAATAGTTTAAACTAAACTAAGTCTGGTTTAGATTAGACACTAGCAAGAAGCTCTTCACTATGAGGGTGGTGAGACACTAGAACCAGAGAGACTAGAGAGATGCTGGAGGCCCCATCCCTGTGACATAAAGCACTTGGAGAAATTTGATCTAGTGCAAGATATCCTTGCCCACTGCAGGGGGTTGGACTAGATGGCCTTTGAAGGTTCCTTCCAACTCAACACATTCTATGACTCCATGATCCTATCAGCTCCCCTACTGTCACGAGAAAAGTTAAAGGCATGCAAAATGATATCCTGATTTAATATATCTAAGTCTAAAAAGTTTTAACCAAAATCTTTATGTTAATCTTTCAAAAAGATTCCTAGTTTTCTTGATTTGGAAAAAAAAAAACAACAAACAAACACACATTCTGTCTCACATTCTTTTCAAATGCACCAATGCAAGTGTTTAAAGGTGCTGTCAATTAAAAAACTTACTGCAGACAAAGCAATGCATATATCCACATGGATAATTAGCAGCTTGCAGTTGGTTTTAGTTGCTACTCCCGAGATTTTGCACTGCATCAATTAAGAACCATCATCATCACAAGCTATAGTGGTTTGAATTATATGAAAATCTCAGTTTTCATCACAAGAAGCAACAAATTTGCAGTAAACTTCTCCAGAAAATTTTGAAAATATGGTTGAGACACATCTGATAAATTCTGCTGTTCAGAATCTAAATAGGAAGAAAACAAGATTTATACTTCTAACCCTGTCCAAACTGTTTTGAGAGGGCATAAACCCCGTTTTTTCAATATTGTGTACTGGTACAGCCCACTCTTGTTTTGTTTCACTGCCATGGCAGTGATTCTGGCCATTTTTATGTCTGTGCAAACAGTACTTGTGTCGTTGCTTCAAAGTAGGTCAGTAACTTTAATTTCTATTTTACAGGCAAGTAGGATCACAGCAGGGGATGACAATGACTTTGCAAAGACAAAATATAAGTCAGGAAAATAAAAAGCTAAAACTGAAACCTGGCTTCTCCCTACTTTGTATTTTACACTCCACTAAATGTGGTTCCCTCTAGAAATTAAAAGATTTGGTAGCACCTCCTACTATGTCACTAGTGAGGCCCAGACAATGTGTCTAACCACTTATCAGCAAAGTTGATTCTCTCTCAAGTAAGGCAACAAAGAAATATTACATACAGATTGGTCTTAACTGTTCATGCATGTTTAGTGGAAAATTCAGCACAGCACTTCTCTTTCTGCGGCAAATGCAATCATAAGATTTTGCAATAAGGGGTATGCCTCTCAAAAATTGAGGACAAGTTCAGTCACAAAGCCAAACTTCCCCTGAAATATCCAGGAGCAGTTCCTTAAAAGAAAATATTGACATTTTCAAAGCTCAGTAAAACTAGTCAGAGACCAATGTCAGCCTGTAGAACACTAATGCTGTCTTGGGAACTCACACCACATATGGCTGAATTAGTTACTGACATTATTTTTTTATTTTAAAAACTAGAATTTTGACCCAATTTTAATGTGTTCTTTTAGGTCTCATGTTAAGAATTTTTAAAGCATACATAACATACCAACAACATTAAAAAGTTACGGCTTTTTCATTTACATAATTTCTTTCTTGTTACTGCAAAGTCATTTTTATGCCACCACTGGATCCTGAGAACACAAACCCAAACTGAAGTTATGACATACAGCAATTCCCAAGCAGTTAAATAGTAGAAGTAGCAACACTGAGAACATCAGATGTTAAGCTGACATGCTTGGTGAAGTCCCCAACTCTGGCTACTAAACTTGAAGTTTCCCAAGTCAATGCTGTGCACCTCCTATCTCAAACTATCACCAAAGATCTGATGAAGTATTTCAAAGAGCACTCCCAATACAGACAAGTGACTGACTACTAAGATCAAATTAAAGCAGGAAGTCTGCAGAAAAAAAGTGGCAGAGGTGCTGGGAAAATGAAGTAGACTCAGGAGTACTGCAAAGTACAGATGGGTAAATGCTTTGAGACGGTGAGAAGAAAGAGGAAATGTCATAACTGTGGGGCAACAGAAATGGAGAAGGCTAAAAACCAAGATGGAAAAGGAGAGGAAAACAAAAGCAGACAAAGCACTTTTTCATGAATACCAGAGTAACTGCTTCCTAAAATGCCATCCCAAAAAGGCAACAGCCAGGCAAAGGGACATGTAGTCCACAAGCTGGACACTTAATAATCAAGCCATATTTATCTTCTGATTGCCTTTTTTTCACCTATTTCAATTCCATCTTTGGCTTCAAATTTCTACCATCCAACAAGCCAACACTCTTGATAGCCTTTAAAAGCTCAGTGACTACCAAAATGCCCCTATGTGTCAATGTGCTTTGCTATTTTACAAGTATCTGAGCTGCACTGTAAGGCTCTAATCACTTGGTGTTTGCACAGGGTCCAGGACATGAATACTCTGAAATCTTCAAAGCTGGATCTTTCAGCTGTAGATAGGTAGGTAGATCCTAGACCAATGGCTCTTTCTTCCAAGTCAAACTATCAGTCACCCTAAAAGAGCAATCCCACCAGACAGACATACACTTGCAGCAGTTTTATAATTGAATTGATTCCCAGTAACTTAAGAAACAGGCACTCACACATGTAGTAAATTCAGAATACCCTAATTCTCCTCATCTCTCTACGTCCTCCAATTTACAGGTTTGAGAACAGAAAAGCTGTTGTTTCTAACCAATATAAACATTTGCCAATTTTGCATGAGATACTCTGGATGTCTTTAAAGACATAGATATTTTGAAGAGTCTAGTTAATGCACATGGGGATCCTAGTTTCAGTGAAATCCATTCAGATTTATAATATTTTCCAAAGTACTTGCTATGACTTCCCTTACTAATTTTACTTTCAAAGGGACTTAATCATCTAGGTCATGCAAGTCCTTTAGAAAGTGTTTTTTTCTGCTCCTGTATTTTTCCACACTAGTTACTTTAGCATGACTCAAAATGTATATTCTCTGTTATCAACATAGACAGTTTCTTCCAAATGGTGAGCTACAGCATCTAAGTTAGATGCTTACAATCAGCATCTGTGTATTGTTTCTACATTCAAATAGGTGATTTTGTGAAGTCTGGCCATACAATGTACAAGAAAGCTAAAGCATTTTCTTTTATTAAGGAAATGTTTTCTATTACTAATTGTTTGGAGACAGAGAAAGCAGGTAAGATTTTTGTTCTATGCAGATGACTTCACTCAAAATCAAAAGCAGGCAGGGGCTGAGATATCAGATGGAAAACACCCACAACTCCTCTTAAATCACAGAAGGTGCAATAACAGCATCATAACAGAATCATAGGATGGTTTGGGTTGGAAGGGACTTAAAGATCAGCTAGTTCCAAACCCCCTATCATAGGCAGGGGCATCCTTCACTAGATCAGGTTGCTCAATGCCTCATCCAGCTTGGCCTTGGATGCCCCCAGGGATGGGGCCTTCACCACCTCTCTGGGCAACCTGTTCCAGTGTCTCACCACTCTCGTGGTGAACACTCAAGACCTTCCAATTTTTCCCCCCCAGTGTGCCTCTAAGCAGATTCCACATACCCCTCTTTTCCTCCATCTCCTGCCTCTTTTCCACCAACCTTTTCCAGCCCATTTTCCCCCAAATCCCACACACCTGGGCTCCACTGGACTCCTCTCCTCCCCAGCTGTTCCAAATCAGCCCCCTCTGCCCCCTCTCCTTGCACTTTCTAAGGGGACATNGGAGAGAGGGACGGGAGGGAGAGAGGGACGGGAGGGAGAGAGGGACGGGAGGGAGAGAGGAACGGGAGGGAGAGAGGGACGGGAGGGAGAGGAGTAACTGGGAGGAGTAGGTGGGAGGGAGGGTGATGCCTTGTGTTTCCATTTCTTGCCTTAAAGCTCTGTGGAAAGCAGAAGTGTTAGACCAATGCACAGCTAACAAACTGCTAAACAGTTACCAATCAATCAATCAATCAGTATTTTATGTAATTTAAAGTGGTTTTTTTTTTCAGATTGGATTCCTGATACAAGAAGCAAACACTGCCCACTAAATTGTAAACATTCCCTGAAGTGGAAGGAAGACCCTACCCTGGCCAAAAACCATCACACATCATTATGCTGAAGACCTGTCTCAGACCATGATGAATAAAAGACTCCAAGCGTGTGCTGCTGTACAGCAGCAATTGCTGTATGAACACTTACTGACTCTGTATCACTGCTACAGTTTATTTTCTACTGCACATCACACAAAAGAAACACAAATGAAAAATTACCTGAGCACCATAGACTCGTTGCATTGCCTGAAGCAACTGGTTTGTATAGTCAGTGAGGGTTCCTGCATCCTCTTCAAATACACTGAGCAAAGACCGAGTCTTCAATAAAAGAAAAAAAGCAAATAGTTTACAGTCAGGACTAAATATTAGAAAGAGTAATATATGACTCTAAATACATAGCAGCAAAAAAAAACAATTAATCTAAAACAATAAGTTTTTAACTTTGCATGATTCTGTTTATTCAAAATCTCAAAGCATGTAGAAATTGGTCCTCTTATGGACAAGTAAACTGAAGCATACAGAAGCAAAGTCATGTGCAAATACGCAAAATTCTATGGCCAAATCCTGACTCCCAGCCTCTTGCTCTAACTAATAGGCACTCCTTCTAGCATAATCAGGAATGTAAAAAATCCTGAATATCTGCCTGCTGACTGTAGTAATCCAAGCCATGTTAAGGACTCTGGGACAAACACCTCTGCTTGCTCAGTTTACTTCTCCAGTGTCAAACTACATTGAAAGCAGACCTTTCCATGAGATAATTTGCAATTCTTGAAGGGCCACTGACAAAGCTAGCTGATGTAATGTAGATGAACAACTGCGTGTTCATCTACAACAGCCAGAGAAGTATAAACCCACTCAGAGATAGCCTGTACTTTCTCCATTCTGCTAGCTCATCCTTGTCAGCAAATGGGGAAAAAAGCGCAAAATTACTTGTATTATCTTAAGGACATGAATTTGCTTGGTTTGTTTTGGGTGGAATCACTGCGAACAAAGAATTATACTGCTGACACAGGTCCTGAGATAGGAAACAATGATATCTCAGAATAATACCAAGCTCCAGAATTTTCTAGATAAAGACAATAATGAAACAGAGCAGGCTGTCCCTTTAACAAAGTCATGATCCATCCTTGGTCCCAATTTTGATAGATCCAATTTATTTGATGCTAACTGGCGATGTCTTTCCATCTGTGAAGCTAATTTGTTTCTCCTGCTTATGTGAAGGGCAGGTGACTTCACAACCTCCGGTACTGCCATAATCCCATTAGTCCTGTAATATATGGTTATAAAAGTTTTATTTTCAGTGATTCATTAAAGTAAACAAAACTAATGTAGGCAATCTTTTATCTGTGCAGTCCTTATCTTCCTTGTCTTGTGTTACATCACCACATGAAATGCAAAGGGTATGAAGATGGAGAAAAAGTAAACCTAGGGAAGGTGGAAACGATACATGTTACAGTGTTTCTTAAGGCAAATCTGAAGCAAAGAATGAAATGTAAAAAAAAAAAAAAATAGCATGAAGTAGGCTACAAACTGTGCATCAGAAAAAGTTTCCAAATGCAGAAAAGTCAGCTACATTCCTGAATCTTACTGAACTTTTGCAGGCTCAGTTTTTCAGATACCTAAATACGGGTTGAGGGAAACAGCTCCGGGAAATTATTTCTTAAAGTCTTGGCCTCGGTCATTAGCATTGTTCAAAAATAATAAAAACAATAAATGATTCAAGCAGTTTGGAAGTTGCTCCTGGAAACTGTTGTGTTTAGGAACACCAAAAAAATACCAGCATATGTATATTTTCATTCTTGCTGTTTTGGCTAATTCTGGTATAACAACTAATGTTGCTGAAATAAATCACTAATCCAAATATTAAGCTAACATTTACAAGGCCTCATTAATAACAACATTATCTCAGTTTTCTGTGAAGACTGAAAAATAAATTCTGCTTTCATGTAAGTAGCTCTTCTGTTTTTAGTGTGACTGCTTAAGCACATTTCTTTCTTACTTTGTGGCCAAGCACTTAAAAGCTAAGACATTTCTTAAGGTCTTTTTCAGCCAGTGCATGGAGACAGATCAAAACAAAAGTAATATATTGTTGGGGAGAGAGAAATCAAGTTTCAGAAAACTGGTGAAGGAATAGCTTTGGCCCCGTTCTATTCTGCCTTGCCTGTAATTTACATGTTTCACACAGTTTATACCAAGTGAGGTTATATCCTCATTGTACTATCCCTTTTCCATTACTGTAAGTGACTCCACTGGGCAGTGGAGAAGCTGATCATTTTATGCAGAAGTAAATGATGCCATCAGCTTTTAGACCATACTTTCTGTGGGACACAGACTGCCTTTTTGCTTTGATTTTGTAACACCCACCTCACAGAGAGACCCTGTTGCACTGTGAAACTAAAGCTCCCACCAAAAAAGTAATTAAAATACAAGACTGAACACCCCTCCCCATTTCCTTGCATGAAAAAATGTATCTTAACACCACCAGGCCATAATAAAAATTAAACAATGCCACTCCCTCACAAAATTCTGGGACAAAAAGTAACGTCTAAGTCAAGATAAAGCATCCTGCAAATATGGGTTTATGCATAGCCTGGCATATCCAGTAATTGCACAGGAGATGTTAACAGCCTTCATTTCAGGTCAGAAGATGAAAACCTCCAAACTCAATTCAGGGCATTGTTCAGCTGCTTTCTGTCACTGTTACATTTTTAATCATTGAAGGGACGCGTTGACTGAAGAGCTAAATGAGTTTGCCTCTCCTGTGCATTGAGTTCCTCAGCTCTAGAATGTGGTGGATAGGTTAATACTAAGAACATTAATAACTGCTCAAAACAAGTCTGGCACATTTTGGTAAGCTGTGGAACACAGGGCAGTCCAGGCTGGCAAGAAGCTCTGTATGTCACCTTGTCCAGGGCTGACTTTTGCATCTGGTTATTCATCACTTTTTCCAGTTGAGTTTTGAAAAAATTTCCACCCATACACCAAGGCAAACAGATGATGGAAATCATTCTTACTAGTATAAGATTTCATGGAATCACAGAAAAATGGGATAAGAAGTGAATGAGAAGAGCCCTGAGACTAAATGCTGACAGGTAGTTCCTCTAAAATGTCTCGCAACAGACTCTGTAACAGCAGAGTTATCTGCTCCACCTTATTCATTCCTCCTCTCCCTGATCCATCAGCAGATGAGTTAGGATTACAACACAAGGATCAGGATCCATATCAATCCACCTTGCCCTCCATTCTTCTTCCCTTGCCTCACAATTGCTTTTGCATCTTTGATTGCACCAAGCTTTGTTCTCAAGCACTTTTTCCTCATCCCTCTGCGAAATTTCCACTTTCCCCTTCACTTTACTTATGTCTCACATCCAAACTTCCCGCCTCCCCCAGCTCTTGAGGCTTCACACTTCTCTGCCCTCTGAGAACACCATAACATGGTGTGTTCTTCACTGTGGAGTTTCCACACAACCTCAGGGATGACTTCTGCAGCTGTATTGTATCATGGCTGACAGCAGCAGGGCACAGGGCACATCATGGGGCTGAGCACAGTGCAGGACTGAGGGGAGAAACGTTCTCCCCTGCCCGCAGGGGTTGCAAAAGAAAAGGACAGCATTTCTCGCACTCTTTCAGCAGGACATCACCTCTAGTGAGATTTATCTCACCTCAACAACCCTCATGGGAAACCCCTGTACCTGACCTAGCGCTCTTGGGATTCCCTCACCAGGAGCTGTGAGGGATGCTGGTAGAGACATTCCTTCGGGTCTCACAGCACCCGAATCGTCTGCCCTGCCCACAAGGCACCCAGCCATCCCCACCAAGCCTTCCTAAACACATCTCACCTCTCCACGGTGTCACATACGGTCACCAAGCACACCTTGACGGGGCAAGCGTGAGAGAAAAACCTGAAGAAAGCGTCCCTCTGAGGGAGACAAGGAGAAAGGCCGCCGTGTCCTGGACTCCTCACAGCCTGCACTGGGCTGCAGCCCTCTTCTCCAGAAGCCACCAAGTCACAGCCTGACATTCCATGACAAGGCGCACCACAGGAGGCCAAAGCCTCCCCCCAACGCCACGCATTCGGGAGCCGTTCACTCGCTTCACGGCGTATCCCCGCCGTCGAGCGGCTCCCACTGGCCACCTCGCCCTGACCCACTTCTCCGCCAGCCTGCCCTCCCGCGCTGCCGTCCCTGCACCGCCCGACACACCCCTCTTCCTGCCGTGGGACAGCAGCTCCCCGGACCTCCCGAGGTGCCAATCCCTCTCCCCACCGCCCCAGCCGGGAACAGCGAGCTGCTCGCCGGCACCGCCGCCTCAAGTGCGTCACACCGGGGTACCGGCGGGTGGGTTCTCCCCTGGGCAGCGGTCGCGGCGCGGTGAACCCAGCTTCCCCCCCTGCCCCAGCTTCGCCCCTGGCAGCGGGCGGCTACCTGCGGGCTGTCCTGCAAAGCCTCTTCCAGGAGGAGTTTATCGACAACGGGCATGTTGGCTCGGCTGGGAGCAGGGAGCTGGGTGCGCGGCA
>VZTY01010403.1:273576-283675 GCA_013400935.1 Turnix velox | reverse complement strand
GCTGTGGGCCTGGGCTCCGCTTGACGGGGTGGGGGCGGTAGCCCGGGACCCTCTCACTCCTCCCAGTTCCCGTCCGCCGGAGGAAGCGAGTCACGGGGAAGGCCGGCGGCCTGAGGGAGCGCAGTCGGCTGGGGTTGGCTTCCTGCCGCCATTAACTCGGTGTCCGCGGAGGCCTTGCCTGTGAGGATGAGGCCTCTCACGTAGGGGACCCGTTCACCCGTGGGTGGTGGGGGCTGGGCGTAGGAATGGCCTCCCACAGCCCCGCTCTTGGATGTCCCCTGGAAAGCAGGGTGACGAGAAGGGGGTTGCTATGGGGGCTGCAAGATAACCATTCAGCTCAGGGAGGTCCCCCTGGCTGTGAGGGTGTGATGGGAAGCGGAGGAAGATGATGTCCTCCAGCCTGGGCTTGTGGGGCATAAGGACCTCTGACTGTGGATGAGGTCTTTCGGGTTGTCAAAGGCTCTCTTCAAAGTTGGGAGCTGCCAGCAGGGTCCTGATGGAGCCCCAGATGGCCCAGAAAGCACCCCTTGGCCACCTTGCAGGACCAGCACAGCCAGTGGCTAAGATGGGCCTGCATGAAAGTAGTCTTTGTAGCATCTGTGTTTGTTGTTCTTCATGAAGATTCTGCAAACTGTATGCTCCAGGCAGGCCAGTCTCCACTCTGTCATACCCCTACATTTGGGGGTTTTGAAGAGATTAATTACAAGTTACTAGTCCTTCATGTACAAAAGCGTGTTTTTATCCCTGTCTCACTAATGGCATAATTGTGTTGGATAACTTCAGCACTTTACCATTGACTCAGTAGCACGGTTGAACAAAGCTAATACTTTCAAAGTAAGCAAATTCTTGCTCGATTCCTGAGAATTTTGTTACGTTCACATTTTTGAAGGGTGGCAGCTGCTTTTAGATGCCTCAGTTTCTCTAGAAGTCCAGACTGACAGATCTGCAGGTCAGTTAGTCTGTGCTTGTCACCTGCAACTTTGTTGTTCCAATGTGTCTGAAGACAAAAATGGAGGTGTTTAAAACCAGAATCCCATTAAAAAAAAAATAAAGAAAAAAAAATTTCTGAAGAGTTTAAGAAGAATCCTGACAATTAAATAGAATGTGCAAACAAAAATATTATCTGTAATATGTTACCATTTTCAAAGAAATTTCACATTCTTCAAATAAGTTATGTTGCTATCCTCTTTTTAAAAGAAGAAACATATTTTTTTTTAACTTCAGCTTGAGTTGTAAAAGAACTCCAAACATTACCATTGGCCTTCTTTGCTATTACAATAATTGCTTGCTTATTGCATCTAAATCCCATGGATTTTTCCATTTGTGTCATTCTTAAACAATAGCTAACATTTTACATGGCATGAAAGGTATTTTTTCTTGTTGATAAAAAGACTGTACATAAGTAGGTGGCCTTAGGAAATTTTTGCAGATCAGCTGGGTGATTGTTTTGTTTAATTATGAGAGATTATCATTGAACCCTATAATTTTGGCTAGGATGACAATTTTGACTGTGGGTCTGACATTGATTGGTATTGCTTCTGAAGTCTGCGTCAGGACCTTTAACCCAATGTGCCAAGCTTGCCTTGGTCTGACTTTGCTCCACCCATCTCAAATCTGGACTCCCTGTTCCAGGCCATTAAGTAAGAACTAAATTTTCACATTCAGTCCACTTTTCCTGCCTGAATAGACACTGAGCCATAATAAAACTCACTAGCTAGTACCAAAAATACCAAGTCTGACAGTATATGTTTATAAAATGGGAAAACAAAAATAGCTATGGCTTTATCATAATAATGTTGTTTCAGAGAATTTCAGAATGGCGGAAAGAGGTCAGAGGATATTTTTTGTCTGTGAATATGAAGTAAGACAGTAGATAGGCATTAGACTTAAGAATCCATTGCTGCTTCTGAGCCCATTTTGTTGGTTTGCATTAAAGCCTTATTATTTTTCTTTTTGCAGAAATTGTGTAAACATCTGAAATTCACTGCGAAAGAGAAGATCATGCTTTATCAGATTTTCACTATCTGTCAATGTAGCTTCAGGGCATTTTTTAGTATTTCCCAAATACTTCTCGTAGAAGTATGCCCTTTTCATTCTCCCTCCAATCTTGGAATAGTTCAGCAACAGCTCATTGCTATTGGGCTGAAGTATTTCCTTGACCAAGTAAACATAAGCTATTCTATGTTTCTATATCACATTGTCTTCCCTCCCAAGGGCTATAAACCTTAAGGTCTTATCTTGTTCCTCTTGATGGCTTTGTTTGGTCTAAGGTTCAAGTGTGGAAGTCTGTTGTCATTCAGAAACTGAGGATAGCTATTTCCAGAACAGGTTCTACTAGTATTATTTAAATAAAACATAAAGCACTTTGTAATTGCTGAAGGGTGGTGCTTTTATTATTAGTCATTCTTTTTTGCATCATTCTTTCTACAACCATAGTCTTACTGGATTGCTTATTTATAGTGATCAAATATTTTGTATTGAGCTTTCCCAATACAGACCAAGTGTCGAGAGAATGAACAATTTTAAAAGAAAGAAGAAATTTTGGATTGATCTTTAAGTTCAAGTTTTGTCTGCTGTATGTAGCTCTAGCCAAAGCAATATAAAACCTTCCAAGTACTACTGCAGTTTTGCAGAAATTAGTGCATCTTCAAACTTTGGGATTTTGTGTGTGATGCTCTTGTTCCTGTAGGAGGCTCGTATTCCTGAGGAATATCCCTTGATAACCATCCAGTCAAGTGTGATCCACTCCTGATTGCCTTTGCTTGTGTGACAGGAGGGACCACAGCAGAAGATGGCAGCTATGGGGCTGCAGGGTCTCCATGCCAGGCTGCCACATTTGCTCAAGAGCTTTTCCACCTAACTGCCCAGGGCCAGCTACAATGCTAGAAGCAGGAGCACTGAACCTGGACAGTGCTGTGCATGAGTTAATAAGCCTGTGAGTTAATTGGCCTGTTTGGAAACTGTTTGGCAGCTGTTGTTGTGCATCCTCAGCATAATTTATTTCCAAATTTGATAATCCACCCAGTATTAATGGAGAGCTGACTGCAATTATTTTTTCTGGTTGGACTAATTACAGAGTAAGTCATGTTGCATTGTGTTTTCTTTCTCATATGTTCCATTGTAACTTTAAAGAACATATTGCGTTATACTTCCTTTTTGGCTTCATACCTTATACTTTACAAGAATTTTTTGAGCAGTAAGTACTGCAGTAGTCACATGTTTGCTAAGTCAGCTGAGTCTACTTATGCTTGTAACATTTAACACAGTGTCTAATATTCTTCTTTGTGCTCAGTAAGAAAGAAATCTTTGAACAGATTACTTTTACAGATTACTTTTACAAGTGTAGTAATTTGCCTGTCTTAGGTGTGTGGCTGTCCTGCGTAAAGATAGAGGAAATATTGTGGTAACAATATGTTGGTTCAAAAGATTTCTTTGCAAGTAAAAGACTTGAAAAAAACTGTAAGTATGCTCACTACTGGAGACATCCCAAAATAACTTTTTTAATAGTATCTGAATAAATTACTGCTTCAATAATAGGCCATCTAACATACAGGAGAACTCTTGGACAAACAGAGAAGGCGTATCTTGTAATTTTGTGTATGACCCACAAGATAATACCAGGCTGAAATAAAATGCTGTTGAAATTATTAATTGCCATGTAGCCAACATCTCATGCCCTGTTTTAATGTAAAACACATGGCTTTGTTTATTTCCATCAAACACATTAGTAATATGCCAGAAAGGATATGTACAGATGTACTGGCTAGTGGGATGGATTGAATTAAAATCTCTTTGAAGGTGAGGACTGTAACTGCCATTTTTAATTCCATGTAATTTAAGGACAATTAAGTTGGCTCATGAAACAAAGTACAGCAGCAGCCTCCATCCAGATCCAGAATAAGAATATGGTTTCAAAAGCCAGGGTCTCTGAGGACAATACAGGCCAGAGGTGTTGTCTCTCCTTCCCCCATCCCTCTGTCTGCCCTGCACTGCCTGGTCCCTGCTGGCCTTGATGGGTGTTTTGCTGGTAGAGAGAAGTATTGGAATATTTTAACCTAGTATTATTACACTTTCTCCACCAATTTTGCAGCATTTGAACAAGTGCCAAGACACAGGCTCCTTTGTCCTTTTAGCCAGTTTTAGCTTTTTTTATAATCAATGTTGCTCACTAACCTTGCAGACACTGGTACTTCAGGTGATGATCCAATGCATCACAGTGCTATTTAAGGTATAGTGAAAAATCTCCCTCTGAAATTCAAATGACAGAAACAAAAAATGCAAGTCCTTTGTCAAAGAAATGCACACATGCTATGATTCTGTAGTTTAAAATAGGAGACATCTAATACTTGGCATGTGATTATTTTATGAAATGCTAATAAATAAACCTGTTAGGGGTAAAGGCCACCAAAGGTCTGGGGGTAGAACTGTTACATCAGTGACAGAGGGAGCACTGGCTCAGAGCCCACCAATGCAAATATCAGATGCATATGCACTTAGTGTTGTTACTGTGTCTAAAGCTGGGTTTTAGCCTAATTTTTTTTAATCATGAGATCACCTGAACCAGCCAGGCCCTGCACTCTTGCTTTTTGCATCTTTCTATGACTGCTTGGGCTAAAGAAGCTGAAGGATAAAGTTTTAACACTTAAATAGAATAAAACATCTCATAAGGCCTATTAGAAGTCCACAAAAGTCTACTAGCATTATTATATCCTGTTTGGCCTTGCTATTTGGGCTCTTTTTGCATGTGGACATGGTACAGCAAGAGGGAGTATTATTGAAGCTACTGCACGATACAGGGGCCTTGTTGCTTCCCCTTGATCAGAGGTGCCCAGAGCAGGAGGAGGACATGGTGGTATGCCAGAGTTTCGGGTTTTTAGAGAAAGAGCAATAAAAAAGAGGAGGAGGTGGAAAGCAATAAGGAAGCTTGAGGCAGAGCCCAAATGGGCACTGGTACCACAAACTCTTTGTTTCCTGAAGATGAATGACTCCTCCAGGCAGGCTGCCAAGGCAGCATCACAAACAGCATACACAGGCAAAGACTGGGCATACCAGGAAAATGTGCTGCCCAGGCAGAAGTGTTTGGGCAGCCCCAGCTGGTTCAGTAAGAACCATCTCAATGAGCACTGTGTTCCTCCACAGCCTTCAGATGTTTCCAGCTTTGTGAGATCAGACCTTTCGAATTTTTCACCCCATGACAATGTCTTAGAAGTTCTTCTGCTGTCTGGAGAAAGCCAAATACTGGAAACCCTTTACTATCATATGACTACTGTTGCAATTGCAGGGCTCATCAGACAGCCAGAATCGCACAGGAAGTGCACTGAAAGGCTCTATCCAGCATTGCTGATGGTGTCAGGACTGTCACCCAGCCCTGCTGATGGCTTACTTTCATGAGGATCAGTCAGAAGTACACGGGGGGCCAAAATGAATGATTATAGGTGGCAAGCCATGTGTAGTTACTACCCTTTCAAGGCACTGTTGGTCTTGCAATATGAGTAAGAGCATGGCCCCCAGGGAAAGCTGCAACGGTGACAAACTGACACTGTTATCAAAGTAATTCTTCCAGTCTTCAGCAGACCTCTCTGGATTGTTGGGGAGTCATCACTTTGATTAAAAAACATATGTCCATGTGAAGTTCTCCACCATTACTGCAAAGAGAAAGGCAATTCACTTTTCCTCATTTTCTAAGTTTTTCTAATTTGATTCTGTCCTCTGCTATGTTGCTGTGACAAATAATGTGTGGATGATTTAAGGCTAGCTGGTAGTTGCCTAACTGTGAGCTGCTTACTGTAGTGGTGGGTTCTAAGTGAGGCAAGTTCAGGGGTCAGAGGAGTCTGGGGTTGGTGCCAAGAAGCTCCTACTGTGAGTGAAGGAAGGAGGAGGGGGAGATAATGTAGAAAGCTCTTCATACGAGTTTTCTCATTGCTCACAAGAAGTGGAAGGAGGGGGGCATTGCATGGGTTTTCAATAAGTTTGATGGGCAAAGCAGTTTGGCTACTGCTTCCATGCAGGGTTGCTTGCTACTAGAAGCAAAATACAGTCTCTAGAAGGCTGCTGTTTGGGTTTTTAAAATTCTTTCACTGAAAATCTCTTTCAAAGTATTTTAACTACCTCTTGATACAGCTGTCAGGAAACAACATCTTACAAACACTGCTGCTAACTAAAGACTAGTTTGCAGGATAGAGAATACAACATATTGCTTCTTTGCTGTTTATCTGCTATGAAGAACAAAAATAAGGAATGATACAGAAGATTGATTCTTCAATGTTTCTCCTGATATAAAGAACAAACCATCAACAGCTGAAGTGTGCAGGAGCCATGGTCAAAGTAATGTTTACATTCTTGTCAGGCACATGTTTTGGGGGTTTTTTTAATAGTAATCTTGTCCTGCTGCTTCCCATTTTGTCTTCTCTGTTACCTCATCGATTGGATATTTCTCTGACTGCCATTAAAGGTGGAGATTCATTACATGTCTACATGATACACTGCACAGTTTGGAGCAGACTGGGGTGATTATCAAGTGCTATCACAATATAAGCATTACTAAGAAATAGCTCAGATACATAGGGGATTGTAGGTTGTTTTCTTTTTGGTAGCCTCTGGGTTTTCTTCTAATTGACATCTGGCTTCTGTTCCCCAAATCAAATTTGTTAAAATAATTTTTTGAGAATGTAATGGGTTTTCTGAAAATACAGCAATGCAGAGATCTTCTCTGAGTATAAAATTCTGGAGCATTTCCTACTGCCACGCAGGGGAGACCTTAATAATTTATAAATTATTAATTATATAATTCATTCATAATTATAATTTATTAATAAATTATTAACCTTTTTTTTCTCTTCCCTTCTCTTTACATCAACTAAAATAATGGAATTTCTTGGCACATTGGACTTTTTTTCCTGACATGGAAAAGCAGAAGACCCCTAGTTGACCCAAGAGTGTTTTTGTCCACGGTAGACTGGGGCTTGCACTATTGAATTTTTCAAGCATAATCATCTTTGCAGATTTATTGGGAAATTGGGGTTTAACTGGCTGACCTTTGGTGGCTAAATGATCACAGTCACCATCTGTGCAGCACCATGATATTTGAACATGTCAGTGAAAACTACCCACTCAGGTTGCTAGCTATAAACCAACAGTGCTGTAGCAAGACTGTAAAACTGTCCAGGGAGAAACATGGTACTGAGTACCATAAATTAGACTTGAAAACACTTGGAACTGAGAATCCATCATGAACAAGGTGGCTATGTAGTTTAATTCTTGACAGCAGATCTGTATGGCAGCTCTTAAAGTGGGAAAGCTTTCTATAAACTGCATTCCTGTTGTAAATTTGATGAGGAAAAAGATTAATCTCAGTGTAATTATTGCTGAAGAATGGCCTTTTTGTTCAAGACACCTGTGGTTTTGAGAACATCCATATCTAAAAGATATTCTTTAAAAGAAAATACCCAGAAGATGGCAATCAGCATTCTCCTGGTTTAGGCCCAAAAGTCCCCCCCAAATGACAGATGGCTCCCCCTCCTCTCTCAGAAGAGCGGAGAGGAAGGAATGAGGAGATTTGTGAGTTTAGAAGAATTCCAAACTACTTTAACAGATAATGAAATAATAGATAAAATTAAAAGGAAAAGATAAAAAGGTATACAATGTTTACAAAACCGTATCAAGCTCCCGGGATGATGATCATGTCCCCAGCAGACACAGGGGGAGTCCCAGGCTGGAGCCAGTTCAGTCAGGAGCTGCATGCCGGATCTGGATTCAGGAGTGCTCGGATCGGGGTCAAAGGCAGAGTGTTTCCTAGATGTCGGCCATCAAAGAAAGAGCAAAGTAGAGGAAAAGGGCAAGAGCAAGAGGCCTGACCCTTCGATCCCTCAGCTGTTATACTGAGCATGGGGCAGATGGGATGGAATACTCCTGTTGGTCAATTTTGGGTCACCTGCCCTGTCCGCTCCTCCTTGCAGGTGGGACTTCTCTATGTCTTTCTGTTTCCAGCCCCCCGGTAGGGTGGATGATGAACTTTCTGACCTTGATCACCACAGTGAATAATGAAAATAAGAGCTTCTTGCATACCATGCCCTGGTATAATCAGGTCTTATCAACCTGGGAGTGACAGTGTCTGAACAATGTGGAGTTAATTTCAGAGTTTAGTCAGACAGAAGAGGACTAGCTGAAAAGTGAAGTTACAAACTAGAAAATTTACCCTATTTTACCTCAAACCAGGACAAGCATTTTATTTTTTTTGCTTCCATGAGCTGGGAAGCCGTTGGAAGCAATTCCTTTGTTAGGAAAAAATTATGGGTGTGCAGAGTTTCTATATGGACACCTAGATAAAGAAGAATTTGGGAAAGTGTATATTCATGTACAAATAAGGGCTGCTTCCCAATTCCCAGAAGTAATTGTGATTTTAAAATCCTTCTCCATAGACCTGCATGCCAGCTTGACAGATTGTCTGGATTTCAAACACTCAGGCTAGCCAAAATGTCCAACAAGATAAAATCATTGGAGTTTTAGATTAGGATAATCACATTAACTAATTTCCAAGCTAAAATAACAAAATCCTTTCTCACTACATCTTCTGAAATACTACAGAAGGTCACATCCATACATCTCCCAGTGTTCCTCAGAGAATGTGGATTACATGGGGTACATGCTGGCAGACACCTAAGGTTTGTTAATGCAGGGCACATGCTGCTCTGAGAACACTATTTCTTTAATGCAAAGTATGTTTTTTATTAACTTGCAATTGTGTTTTGCTACTAGTTATTTTCAGTAATAAAGTGAAATGCTTGGTTTGTGTACAGCACAGGTAAAGTTCAAACTGAAGCTTTTCTTTAAATAGGAGACACTCACAACAGAGTTGCCAAGAGAGTGTGTTTGCTCTGAGGCCCTTGTTTTAAGAGTTAGAGGAGCTGACTCGTTCCAATTCTGGACAGTATATAGAGGAACATATCACATTCCATTTGTCCTGTGTCCCCTGGAACAACTACTCCAGCTCCAGCTTTGGATGAGTGTGCTGAAGGTTTTTTTTTCATTATCAGATGCAGCACAGCCCTTAGTCTGTGCACAAACGGCACTCAGCCTTTGTGCTTATAAGAACTTGTATGATGAGTGACAGCATTTAGAGGGAAGTGACAGCACTACTACATACATACTAATGCAGGTTTCTGAACCAACCTCATATCTTCTCTTTGTGTCCAGAGTAATGGCTTGGTGTGAAGGCATCTCCAGAGGTTTTTTGCCTCCCAGACCCATCTTCTAATATCTAAGGAGATAACTCGGTTTCTGTGCTCACCACAGCTCCTTCTTCACAGGTAAATGATATATTGAAACCATATTCATAGATTGTTCTGCTGTGTGGCCAGTGTGTTCTGCTGTCTGTGCTCAGTGTGGTTGCCCAGAGAGTTGGTGGAGGCCCCATTCCTGGAGACATTCAAGGCCAGGCTTGATGAGGCTCTGAGCAACCTGATCTAGTTACAGAATCTCCTTGCTCACTACAGGGGTATTGGACTGGATGACTTTTGAAGGTGCCTTCCAACTCTATGACTACATGATTCTATGGGCTACGGGGATTTTTGGTATGGTTTTGTATTAGAAAACCAGACTGGATTTTATGCAACAAGCAGGTGTAGGGGTCGCAGCCTGGACCTCTGGTGACACAGGTCGTGACGTTTCAAAGTTGCCGTGAGGCAAGGGGCATCCTTTGCTTCCCCCGTGGAAGCTCCGCATTTGCTGCTCTCCCGTAGGGATCTTTCAGGGTCCTGCCTGTGTAACGTAGAGCCTTATCTCCAGTTTAACGGTGCCCAGGGGGACCAGGGGAAAGTCCGGGAAAGCTTTCCTCGGAGATGGACGGGGGCTCCATTAAAGAACCGGGGCTGGGACCGGGCGGCGGCGTTCGGGGCCGGCGGTTTCCCGGGCGATGGGTGGGGAGAGGAGGAGGGGGAAAAAGGAGAGGAGGAGGGGTCCCCGCGGTTTTATCTCCCACCGGGCTCCGCCTGCTGCCGGTTGCTTCCCGTCTCGTCTCCGCAGGGCTCTGCATCGCCAGGCAGGGCAGCGCCCATGGGCTGCGGCAACTCCACGGCCGGCGGCACGGGTGGGAGAGGTAGGG
>VZTY01010403.1:172737-273527 GCA_013400935.1 Turnix velox | reverse complement strand
ACTCAGCCTTTGTGCTTATAAGAACTTGTATGATGAGTGACAGCATTTAGAGGGAAGTGACAGCACTACTACATACATACTAATGCAGGTTTCTGAACCAACCTCATATCTTCTCTTTGTGTCCAGAGTAATGGCTTGGTGTGAAGGCATCTCCAGGGGTTTTTTGCCTCCCAGACCTGTCTTCTAATATCTAAGGAGATAGCTCGGTTTCTGTGCTCACCACAGCTCCTTCTTCACAGGTAAATGATATATTGAAACCATATTCATAGATTGTTCTGCTGTGTGGCCAGTGTGTTCTGCTGTCTGTGCTCAGTGTGGTTGCCCAGAGAGTTGGTGGAGGCCCCATTCCTGGAGACATTCAAGGCCAGGCTTGATGAGGCTCTGAGCAACCTGATCTAGTTACAGAATCTCCTTGCTCACTACAGGGGTATTGGACTGGATGACTTTTGAAGGTGCCTTCCAACTCTATGACTACATGATTCTATGGGCTACGGGGATTTTTGGTATGGTTTTGTATTAGAAAACCAGACTGGATTTTATGCAACATGTCTTTCAGCCTTGCTTCCATAGTGCCCTTTCTTCCTTCATAACTCAGCTGTTAAAAGTTGCTTTGGGCTGATGACTGGCACTTGAAAGCTCAGCCTGAGGATTTATTTTTTTGTATGGGGTTTTCAGTAAATTGGCCATCAAAAAATGTGTCTATGAACCTCTGGGAATTTTTTTTCTGAAGCCAAATGCATGCAAACACACTGCATGAGTTCTTGGGGGGCTACTGGTGGTGAAGGAGGTGTGTAGCCATGAGTATGTGCCTGATAAGCTCTGCCTCATTAAATTTTGAACTGATTGCTCAGGTTCAGGCAATTTGACAGGAAGGTGTAGGCAAAGGCCGTGAAAATACTGACTTTCTACAAATGTCATGAAAATAGGTGGCCAGGCAGAGGAGGCAGATCCTACAAATACCCACTGTGGTGTTGGAAAACAGTGAGCCTATGGAGGTGAGCACCCCAGGGCATAAATCCATAGGAGACTGGATATTGTTGGCTGAGCTGTTTATGGAGCTGCTCTTTTTTAATTTGTGCTTTTTGTGGTGTCTGCTAGAGTGCTGTGATGTCTGTCTTTCCCTTCTTTGAATAGACTGAAAGATCAGGCAGCAGCATACCTCTTTTTGAGGTAAAGACATTTATCAGTCATCTGCAACCATGATGCTCATACTAGTATTTATATGACACATCTGAAACATCTTTCTGAGCTCTTGAAACACATTTATTGCAACCATAATATCTACCTAGCTAGGGTGTTTGTGGTTGTTTCAGCCATCAGGGTTTGGAAGCATTTTACTTCTTTGTGTGGAGGAAATGTTGGGGTCACCAGAAAATAATTCAAATTATTTTTGGGGGACAATTCAAGTTTTGACTAAAACTAAGGCTTTGCAAACTCATCTTGCCCTTGTCTTAGTGCTGGTGACATTCACTGGGAGGAAGCCATCTACAGCTCTGGCCAACTCAGCGGGTCTTCACTTTCACTGTCGTGTTTCTCTAAGAAGATAAATACTGAAAGAAGCCAATAATTATTTACTTAAACTAGCAAAATGNATTAGAAAACCAGACTGGATTTTATGCAACAAGCAGGTGTAGGGGTCGCAGCCTGGACCTCTGGTGACACAGGTCGTGACGTTTCAAAGTTGCCGTGAGGCAAGGGGCATCCTTTGCTTCCCCCGTGGAAGCTCCGCATTTGCTGCTCTCCCGTAGGGATCTTTCAGGGTCCTGCCTGTGTAACGTAGAGCCTTATCTCCAGTTTAACGGTGCCCAGGGGGACCAGGGGAAAGTCCGGGAAAGCTTTCCTCGGAGATGGACGGGGGCTCCATTAAAGAACCGGGGCTGGGACCGGGCGGCGGTGTTCGGGGCCGGCGGTTTCCCGGGCGATGGGTGGGGAGAGGAGGAGGGGGAAGAAGGAGAGGAGGAGGGGTCCCGGCGGTTTTATCTCCCACCGGGCTCCGCCTGCTGCCGGTTGCTTCCCGTCTCGTCTCCGCAGGGCTCTGCATCGCCAGGCAGGGCAGCGCCCATGGGCTGCGGCAACTCCACGGCCGGCGGCACGGGTGGGAGAGGTAGGGCGGCGGCGGGCGGTGCGGGGCCGAGTGGGAATGAGTGAGCGATCACCCCCACGGGGGGCTGCGGAGGACGTGCAGTCACCCACCCCCCGGGGGACTGCATCATCCCACTTCCACTCCCGCTTTGGAGGATGTCGGCGGGAGTCGGTGCCCGCGTTCCTGCAACAGCATCTTTCTTCCCCGAGACTGGTATACTTGCCTAGGAGAGGGGTGTGTGTGTGATGTGTCTCGTCGCGGGGCATCGGAGGCGTTCTTGATGCCCGGGTTGTGGTTGGGGTCGGGTCGTGGGGTGGTTGGGGTCGTAGGTACGGCGCGCCCAGGCCAGAAGCTGGACATAAGGATCCCGCTGGGAGTGCAAGTTCCAGCCTCTTCGCTTCCCTATAAGGCCATGCATGCCACTTCGGAAATTAATTTGTGCCACTTCTCCCTTCCGTGCTGGAGAAGTTGGAGGATATTCCAAGACTGAGGTTTCTTGCATGTTAATGTGTGTACCACTGACTCGCGCATCCAGATGCCTCCCTTATTTGTTCATTGTTATTTGTAAAAGAGATAAGATCTGGGAAGATGGTGCTGTTTGTGTCCACCCCTCAGTTCCCACAAGAAAGGAAAGTATATGGAAATCCACTAAATGGACTTTCACCATATAATTATATATACAAGCATTACTCCATCACTTTTCATCCTAACTGCACTTGGCAAACACTGCCACCTGCTTCAGTCCCTGGAGTTAAGTTTTTCAGATATACTTGTTAGCTTCATAACCTCTTGAAAATACATAGCAAAATAATGGCTGGGCTGCTTAGAATTACCAGGTGTTTATCTCTTACCATTTTGACTTCATTCAGAGCTTCAGTGGTGCCTGGATTGGTGCCAGTCCTGGTTTGCAGAACTGGGTATATCTTAGAGAATGAATGGTAATGCTTTCTCGTAGTTAAATGTGTAGATGTATGTTTGTGTGGTGTGTTGCTGATTTCTTCCCTGAGCACTTTGTGCTCGAGTAGAGGAGGGTTCCAGCCAGTGTTGCTTACTTGATTTCTGCTAAATGATAATAAATTAGGTTTTAGGTATCGTGTGTCTCTATCAGAGGGCTCTCATCCATAAAGAATGCACTGTATTAATGAGCTTGAAGTTTGAGCACTCTTATTAGAACTGCCCTGTCTGGAGACATTAATTCTGTCCCATTAGTTGGCTCCTGCATTGCTGAGACTGGAAGTTGTTTCAGTGTTTCAGTGCGGGGGTGATGCATGTGAACATCCTGTTTGTTTTCTGCTTGCTGGGTAAAAGCACCAGAGCAACTATTGGAAAACTTGAGGGGAAAACTCTGAGCTGTTAGTCCCTCTGAGGTAGCTTCTTTGTTAATGTTGATCTAGGCAGCCTGTGGAATTTGTGCAAGGGCACAAATGAGTAAATATCCAACAGACCAGCTCTGACAGTGAATTTAGTGAATTATGCTGAATTAAACTCTTGTTTGTTTCAGTAAATGTGCTGGTTGTTGCATTAAAGGCAGCTATTTGCATGAGGGTTTGTCTTGTAAATTCAATTATTTTTACTGATGGCATGGCTTCTTCAGTAGTTTAGCTTACATATATGGTTATTCATAATAAAATCGAACCACCATTTTGTGTCAGCCATTTGCATACTCTTTTTTTACATAGTGCACAGATCTCTGATGACTTGGTGCAGGTAAAAAATAATGATGCCATGTAAAACACCCAATTATTACAGTGGAATTATTACTGTTGCCCTGATAAACCTTTCCAAAGCAAATGCAGCTCTGAAAGGTCCAGTTCTCTTCTTACTTTCACCGCTCTCAGTCAGAGATAATTCTGTGCAGTCTATGGTGTGATAGTAACCAACAACTGGTAATAAAAGTAAGAAGTTAGATGTCCTTATTTATATTTCTCCATTTAACACTCCTCACCAAGTTTGTCTGATAAAATTATTTGAAGTAGAAGAAGTAGAAAATGTACCATTTTTAATCATAATGCAAGAGTTCTTAAGAAATATTTTCCCAAAATAACTACTGTGTAAATACAAATTAATTTTGTGGCTTGCACAGCATGATGACATCTTTAATGCAACTGTTGTGACTGTTCTACAGTCAGTAATGTCAAAGCTAGAGGCACATAAAATATAATTAACCTGTAAGACAATCTGTCACATTATATGACTAAGGATAATGTTGTAACATACTTATGGAATATATTAGCCATGTTGCACTTGTCACCATTTTCTTACACTGGTAGAATTTCTATAGTAGCCTAACTTGATTTTTCCTAAGCAGACGTATATGTAATAATAGTTCAACTAATGGTATTATCTTCTGTTGCATGTCTAGAATGACATCAGAAAAGCTATCAACACCGTGGTCTGCAAGATCTAAACTAATTGACATGATTTAGAGTAGTATTTCTATCTGCACTGCAGAAATCTGGAACACCAGTATGATTCACAGAGTTTAAATTTTCCTTCCAGAGCATCAAACACTGGCAAAAGATTCCTTAATTGAGAAACGGCAACTTCTGTTATCCAAGTAAACTGATGTTTACGTATCCTTCTTAAACACATAGCCATTGTATGTGTTGAATATGGATTATACTTATTTTTCAAATTTCCCATTACCCAGAGAAACTTTTATTAACAAATTGCTATTTTCCTGATGTTTTAGTACCTTGCTTTACATATCTTTTTTTCATGTTTGTGTTGTTTTGGAAGCTCAAAAAAGTCTTTTTTTTTTCCCCCTCATCTTTTAAAAATATTCTCTTAAACATTAATTTGCTTTTTTTTCCTGAGTTGTGGCATTTTCCTTCATTCTGTAGTTCTTAGAATTGTTGTTGCAGGTTTTAACTGCCTCCTCCTTTCTGAATCGATTGTAGTAGGAATGACAGCACCTTAAATTATGGTACTCAGTGGAGGCTGGCAGTCTAGCCTTAATTTAAAAGTACAGAGAAGCTTTTAGTCTGTGTGGAGCTTCAAATACAGGCAAATTATGATGCAGTAGAACTTTCACATAAAGTTTAAACAGAATTATTAATTTCAAGTTTGGGGCAATGCTATTCTACTTAAAATCCAAATAATTTTTAAAATTAGTGCTTGATCAGATCAAGTCTACGTGCAGAACTGCCACCTGATGAGCTGAAGAAGGAATCGATTTGAAGGAAATTGATATAATTCTGTCCTTGGTTACACTGTGCTATAAATAAAATAAATTTACTGATCTTAGGACTTGGTTCCATATTGCTGTCTTTTGGAGCAAATCAGAAAGGGGTTCAGGATAGAAAATTCTTTCATAATCTTAACTTCTGCATGCATGTATGCAGAATTTTGACTTTTTATTTGCTTTTTGAAACAATTAGAAATATTTGCAGGAAAATAATGGGAAAATGTTTCATAATCTGCTCTAATGTCAGATGCTGGTAGGTTTTTGTGTCCATGTTTTTATTCATGTAAGTGATTGCCTCCCTCCTTTTATGTTTATCTGAAGTTTGTGTCTTCCATATTTGCTCATGATACATTTCTCAGCATGGAGGAGTGTCGTCTATAGCTATCAGTTTCTTTCAGCCGCCTTTTGCATTTCTCCAGCAAGTACTGAAATAATGCAGGTTTAGGATCACCATAACAAGCTGCTGTTGTTTTAAAAGTGCTCACTGAATGATGGATCCATTTTTTCCTTTTTCATTTGTGACTCTTTAAATACTAGGGTTTTTTTTGAGGTAGTGCAACTCTACAACTTGAGAGGAAATGGTTTTTCTTTCATAATCATTTGAGTTCAGAGTGATGTATGGCTGAATAAGCCTTGTTTAGTCCTTCTGTTTCTTCTGGCTTCCTTCTCCTCCTGCAGTTCTAAAATGTACCCCTGGTCCTATTATATAGATGATGTGAGCCTGTATGGCATTCAGGACAGCTCAGTTCTGCCTGATTTTTGTGGGCACAGCTTCCTGTCTACTCCTATTGCTGAGGTTAGGCAGGTTTTGGGAAAGCAAACCAACCAGGGTTGTGGGGTCAAGTGCTGCCTTTTTTAGGCTGAGCTGATATAGCAGGGAAAAGATGGACACGCTCTCAAATATGTAGTGAATTCCTCATGTTATGCATCTAAAACATCATGTCTAGAAGAGCCCTAAGTTTTGATGCTGTGGTAGAGCTATGCACTGCTTGTGAGCTAATAGTTAACGACATTCTTTGACTGTACTTGTGGCAGGAGGGACTTGAGTATCTGTAAATGAATGTGTTGCTCACTAGACATGGAAGAGTTAGAGAAATGTGTCATTGAAACAACACAATGAAGGTGAAGGGATTGGATTTCAAAAACAAACATGTCTGTACGAACTAAGATGTTGCTGGGTTCCTGGTGAAATAAATTGTATGTTTTCCCAATAAGGAAAATCTTATGAGATTTTACAGAGAGATACTTACAGGTCACCTTGGTGAAGTGATTTCCTTTTCTCTTCGAGGAAGAGAACTTCTTTATGTATCACAAGTGCTTTCAGTTCTGTATTCAGGTACATCTGTGGTACTCAAGTGAATTTGGACCAAACTCTTGTTTCACTTTTGCTGGTGAAACTGAGAAATAACCACTGAAATTGATGGAATCTCATTAGTGGAAGTGAGCATAACCTGTATTTTTTGCCTTATAAAACCAGTAGAAAACAAAATGTTTTTTCTTATTTTATGTATTTATTTATTATAAATAGGAAAAATTTGTATCTTAAAAAATGAATTTGTTTTACCTATATTTAGTTCTCAGTGTTTTTATATGTGGTGTGTTTCAAAATGGTACCGTGATGATTTTTTTTTTTTTTATTTTAAATTTTTTTTTTCAGCAGTGGTATCCTCTCTAATATAAAAAGGAAACAAGTGCTGCTAGGTGTGAATGTGAGTGGCTTGTTTTCATCCTCAAACACAGGTTCATAGCTGTATAATTCTACATGAAGCCTTAGCTGATGGGTCTAGGCAATAGCTCCTGTCTCCAGAATGCGAATGTATGTGTACCATAATGCACTGAAAGTATGGCCTTCAGCATGAGCATGGCATTGATAAGGAGAGGTTGATTTTGATATACTTCCTGCAAGGAAGGCATTAGTTTTTCAAATAAGGATCCTCATCTCGGACTCAAAAAAGGTTTAGCAAAGGCCTGGCGAAGGACTGTGAACCTCTTTGGAGAAATTGAGTTTGTCTGTGTTAAGCTTAGGTTGAGAAAATGAGAAAGTTGTGGTTCTGATGCAGAACGGCATAAGAAGTTTCTTCTGGAAGAAAAAAAATAAACCTTGTTAGCTAGCTGGGCTTTTAAAAACATATGCTATCTGAGGTCTTGCTGATGTCTAGGCTCTGTCGAGATGTGCAGGGTGGTGCCCTGAAGGTATATAGCTGAGATGCCTCTGGATGAGCAGAAAACATCTTCCTCCATCACCTGAGATGAAGTTTGCATGCAGCGCTGCAACACCAACCTCCCATCTGGACACAATCCATTTTGAGGCTTTATACATAGCACCAAGTCAACAGGCCTACAGAGCAAAAAAGTCCCCGAAAGCTGCCAGGTAGAATAAAGTTTCAAGATGAGCTTATTGTGCATAGAAGTGCTCCCTCCAGCTTAATTAAGAGTTTCTCTGTATACACACAGTTGCACTGAGATTTAGCTGACTCTGGAAGCAATACTAGCAGAAGTAGTGCATACAGTCTTACAGAGGCCTAGTCTACATTGTTGCTGGGAAGATGAGGAATAGTCAAGTTGCAGGAACTGGGAGTGATGCTATTTTCAAGAATTAGGTTTGGAGAGAGATGTTTTCCTGCCATCCATTCAGGTAGACAGTGCTGGAACACCTTGCAGGACTGTTTCTTCCGCTCTGTATTTAAAATAAGGATGCAGAAGGCATATTCCTACGTATCAGGGTGAGAGAAAAGATGTTTGCTATTTATGGATGTTTTTTAGTAGCAAAAATAAAGTTCTAAGATTGAAGTGCCATGGCAGACTAAATCTCAACCCGACCTACCTCTAAACCAGTAAAATCTTTTGTTCTGACAACTGTAGTTTCTTTAGTGAGCTCAGATAACCTATTCCAGCTAAGTACTGAGAGGAAAAGGTGAAGTGAAATGTTTTCTAGTATCTGCTCTTGCTTCTGAAATTAATAGAAGGGATAATTTGTTGGTTACTCAGACAAATTATATACCAGCAATAACAACATGGCATTAACAACTTGGGAGGAACAGGAAAGAGTTTGTACTTGAGTGAATGTTCCTCTCCCAGCAAGAAGCATCTGAGTCACCAAAAAAAATTGAAATAATCAATTGCTGAGATCAGGCAGCCAGGTGGTAGCTTTTGTCTTTTTGCTTATTTGTTAAATAACAAGATGAATTAAGGGGTGGTTAATCTCTTTAGATGTCTGTGGCTTTGGATGGATCGTGTCACAATGTTTATATTAGGTCTGTCTAGATGTTTTAGAAAATTTTGTTTATCTGGCAAGAAAATGGAGCAGCATCTCACACATGTAGTGCCAACAACTGAATGAAATGGCAAAATAAACAGGGATTTGGGAGTAACTGTTTTGTTAGTTCTGGTGACTTTGTGGCAGAGAAAATCACCAAAAGACTGAACAAAGCGGAGCATGTAAAATTCAGAAAGGGGATTTTAATCTTACATATGTTGCTGTCATCCTGAGTGACTACACTTGTGTCCACAGCATTATTTTCACCGAGAATCTGCTCCAAAACTGTTTGTGACAGACTCAAGGGACAATATAGATGATCATTAATTATGAACTAGACTATCATGAGAAACTTATTCTCTGACATCAGAAAATTTCACTTGCTATTTCTGTGCTGTTTAGGACAGAAGGACAGAAAAATGATTACCAGACTATCAGTTGATTTAGAGGATTGTGCCATTATCTTGTAAACATGCACTTTTTTTTTTTTTTCATTCTAGGTGCCACAGGGACTACTAAAGATGTGTAAGTACTTACTCTACTCTTTCAAATATGTAACCATGGACTTGGCTTCTGTCCCACCAGCCTTGTACTAGATTTAGTCATACATGATTCATCTGGCTCCTAACATGTAATCAACACCACCAGCTGTTTATTTTCTTTAGTGACAGCTTCCATCTCTACAAAACAACTTCATGTCTTGTTTACTTTTCTACAGATTCCTTCCCTTGTTATTTCATTAATAGAGATGTCTTCTCTCTGCTTCTGTTCAGAGAGTTGTCTCCAAGGCGTACAGTGATATTACTTCAGAAGCTCTTCCCTGAGATGTACCAGTACACCTTTTCCCAAAGGCCATGTTGTTGTGTGAAATGACCACATAAATTTCCACCAAGGCCTGTGAGAGCTCTTCAGAGTCACCAGGGCAAATTTCCCATCTTTGCAGGAGACCAAATAACCTTTCAGAGCATGCACCTTCTCTAGATGTTTTCAGCACTGAAGATAGCATCTATCAGGTCCTCTGATAGTGAGTAGCAGAGGGAAGACCTACCCATCCTGTTTTTGTCTATAAGTGTGGGAGGTCCAAACCTCTACGGTCCTGTTGCCTTCTGACGGTTGCTGGCTTTCATAAAAGCAGCAGCAAAAGATTAGCCTCAGCCCATTTTATAATTGAAAAAAAAGAGCAAGGAATATCTTTATTCTTATTTTCTTATCAAAGGAAACATTAAAGAAGTCCTCTTGAGGTCTTGCCTTCTATTTAATTTAATTTTTTTTTTACCACTAGAGTTTGAGACCTGGGAAAGATTTTCATGTTACACAATAGGAACATTCTTCAGTTTTATTTACTTCATTTAGAGTAACTTCTCTAATTAGATGGTGGAATCCTGGTTTGGAAATGAGGGCAGTCAAGTCAGATAAACAAGTGAAGAGAAGAGCTTAACAACAGGCTTCTCCTTGCAATTGGAGAGCACAGCTGAGTACTAACCACAGGTCTCACTTGGCAGCTCAGAGTTGTTGTCACACGTACTCTTGGGATGTGTGTTACCCATATAGTCTGTTTTCTGGGTTTTCAGTGTCACACAATAAATGACAGAAGGCAAGCTTATGAGGAACCTGTTCTTGATACAGCCTGCAGCATCCATGCCCTTAGCACTTTTATATATACAAACTCTATGCTTTTAGTTTATATCGGGACCTTTTTTGTTCTTTTATATAGATAATTTTAGTGACCGATTTAGAACTCTATCTCTCTTTGCTCTTTAGTAGTTTCAGACTTTGAAATTGCAAGTACCATTAAGACTTTAGTTGACGTGTTTCTCTGCATAAAAGTATGGATGGGTTTATGTGGGCCAGGCTTTAGGAGTTAAAATGGAAATGTCTTTCTTATTAGGGTTAGATTGTCTGTCACGTTTCAAAAAAGTACTGGGATAGCTTAGAAGAAGTTAATTACCAGTGGAGACCTCAGCAAAGTGAAAGCGTCAATCCTGGAACCCTTGCTCATTCAGTTAAGTGTAGTGGATGCACCCGAACAGCCTGACTAATGGCATAGTTGAGCTTCCTCATTAGAAACACAGATCTGTTAATGCAGAATTACAGTGATGACCTGAAAAGTCCCGAATCAGTCATCCTACTACTTAATAGCAGATTTTTCAAGAAGGAAGTAAAATACCAAAAAAACTATGTTAGTTTCATGGAAATTAACAGATTTGTGTTAACTAACATAAATCCACGCAAGCTTTTTTTTTGCTCTTTTTCACTTCCAGTAGCTAAAGATTAAAAATACATATATTTTTAAAAACCTTCATTGCTTTGGGGGTCAAATTTCTGTCATACTGATTCTGGTACAAGGAAGAACTTAAGTATGCCCTTACTTATGGCATGTTTTTTAATACAGAATTGGTTATTCTAGCGTAAGGGATTTCTCATTTCTTGACTGTAACTCATTGCCAAGACAGCAGCATCTCCTTGAGTGAGCAGCCAGGTTGAAGGAGGGAGGGCTGGATCCTGCTCTGAGCCCTCCTGGCTGACAATGAGGAAGCTCTTTGTCCTCCTGGGCCCTGAGTTTCTCCCCCAGTAAGACAGGGATGATGATATATATAATTTTCCTACACAAAGTGATGTGAGACTGAGGGCCATGCGGTGACAGGAAGGATGTGATTTGGGAACATGATCTCTCCCTGTATACTTCAACTGTCAAATCAGCAGTGGATCTGTTGTCCAGCTTCAGCCAACACGCTAGCCCTCCTAATGAAGAGAAGTATATAACTGATAACTGGAGAAGCTTAGATATAGGAAGGGTAAAGTATTTGGTAGAAATTAATGCAATGTCTGTGATATTTAGAGTATGGCTAAGTTCAGAGGAAGATTAATAACAGTAGGAACAAAAGGACACAGCAATTCAAGCCTGATTCAGAACATTGGGAAGAAATCCATCTAATATAAATCACATGCCCCTGTTCCCATGAAATGCAGAGAAAGAGAAACATAGTCTATCTCTTGTGCAATGTTTAGTGAATAATTTCTGATGGGACAACTGAGCATGGCTGGAAAGAGTCCTTATAATTCTCAGCATGAACAATCATAAAAGCTGAGATAAGAAAAATGTGGATGGAATGAATTAATGTGAATGCTTGTCACTTGATATTTAATAAACTATGAAAGGTGGCAGCTTCTTTTATCATGAAGTGGATGTAGGATTGATGGATGTAAAAATTGACAGCTGAACAAAGTATATGTTTCAGACACAGGAAGGCTATTGGGATAGATAAATCCATACTAAAAGGAACATTTATTCTAGCTGAAAATAGAATGCTGCTGTATGGATTTATTGTTAAATCCACCTACTGGCTACAGGACTCCACCTATATACACTACCTGCTTTCTAAGTGTGCTCTCAGTCCCACTGCAGTAGGTGTCAGCAACATCTGAGGGAAGATGCAGCAACACAGCAGCTGATCAGTGTAAAAGCACATGAGACTGCCAAGTTCCTTTTGCCTTCTATTCCTAGTGCAGAAAAGCTTATCAAAGGTTGCTCTTTTTGCAGGACTTGGTAAATTACAGTATTTGAAGATATTTTTATACTCGGTTCTTCCTTCATCCCTGATGTAAAAAGAAGCTAAAGATGTATTGGGAGGGAGAGAGAAAGGGTTTGCTGGACTCCTATATCCCTATCTCCTCTGTGGAAGCCTGAGAGATGTGTCAGCGGGAGGACTGCTGCAATCAAAGGAGCTTCTTTCCATTCTTAGGAAGGAGTTCTTCAACATGAGGATGGTGAGACACTGGAACAGGTTGCCCAGGGAGGTGATGGAGGTTCCATTCTTGGATGGCATTCAAGGCCAGTCTTGATGAGGCTCTGAGCAACCTGATCTAGGTAAACACTTCCCTGCTTTCTGCAGGGAGGTTTGTCTAGATGACTTTTGAAAGTCCCTTCCAACTCTGTAATTCTATGATTCTCACTTCCACCTGCCTGAGTGATGCAACCCAGAGCCACCCATGTTTACCCAGAAGCAGAGCCTGACACAGTGGCTTGGCTGGCACATGGATGTTCTTACACAGAAACTTTGCAGGCACCTTTCCAGATGGGGCTTTATGCAACAGCAAGAGCTGTGTGAATATGCCTAATGCATCAACTGGTGTTGCACTCCTTCCCATGCTGCTTAGAAAAGAGTCCTCAAAAAGGGATGGAAAATGTCATCACCAGTATTTTTCTTCCTCTCCCCCCCATGCTTCCACTTTCCTCCTGTCTCTGCTCACCTCCTCTTCCCTAATAGGATTATAACAGATTGCTCTCAGTCATCACCCAGCCAAAAAGCTGTGGCCTGTAGAGTCACGGATAATATTTGCTATTGTGCATTTAAGGGAAAAGGTATTGCAAAATTAGACTTTGATTTGTAGCTATCAAGAGGAAAGGAAGAAATCAGAATATTTTTAAAAACACTAAACTCCTAGTCTTCTTAATCATAAACCTGGATAATTGGTTTTGATGACAGAACGACAGTAATGGTCCTGTGATGCCCCATTACAAAGCATTTCTAGAACAGAAGAAAATAGCCCCATTGCCAAATAGAGATTGAGTGGGTTTTTTTACACATTGACATTAATTTCCTGTTGGACAATATTGATTATTATTCTTACAATTCCATTTTTAGAGACTTTGAGCTGCACATGAAGCCGCCAGTGCTTTTAAAAGATTCTTTTCTCTGGATAACGATTAATCTGGAGTATAGAAAATGTTTCCAGTTGTTTGAGAAAATCAATCTTATGACACATTCAGTTGGTTCAACACAAATGATTGTTTGTGATCTTTTGGCACCCAAAGTCCGTTTCTTAAAGTGTTCTCATTTTTCTTGCTAAAAATACACAGCTTATTTCTACCCATGGATATACACAGGCTTTCCACTTTCTTCAGTTGGAATTGGCCCACAGGAGGACAAAGCAGCTTCATAGTTCTCAAGGAGAGCTGTTTCTGTGCTTATCTGGCCGTGTGCATGAGGACTTCAAGGTGCCTTAGGCCACATGGGATCAGATGAGATGGGCGATGCCTTCTGAAATGACACTATTTCCTCCAGGAGGCCCAGAGTATGAAGTATTCATTACTCTTGAGTGGTAAGATGTAGGCAAAGACAGCAGATAAGGAGACTCGCCCCACTCAGTGTGTGAATATCATTTAGCAAAGCTGCAGCATACTTAAATTTACCTCAAGCCCCTACAATTAAAAGAACCTGTGTACCCCCATTCACTGTGGTGATGTAGTGTTCTGCCACTTAGAAAAACAATTAAGCATAAGATCATCTCCAGCTCTTAGCAGTATTTTTAAGGCATTTTCTGCCTTTCCAGGAGAGTGCTGACTGAGGTTTAGGTTTAAGGAGAGTTTTCTTGCATTTAAGGCTTCATCTTGATGTGAACTCTCTGCATTTTGGGACAAAATGCCATTGACTTCAGGGATCAGTAGCAGCGTACACCCCTGAGGATTAAACAGTAGGCACATCTACCTCTTAGAATAAATAAATTTCAATAAGAAATGTCATATATTATTGTTATTGTTAAATGTCGTATTTCAGAAATGCCTTTCAAGGCTACAGAATGGATTTTAGCCCTAACACTGGGTAAAGGCCAGCTCCCCATTTTATTGCCCGGGGAGCAGATCAGAAGTTCCTGGATCAGCTCATGATGGGAAGTATCTTTGCATTACCCCCGTAGTTCAGTTGGATTTTGAGGAGAGGATAACTGGGTGAACAGCCTGTGCAAGTTCAGTTGGATTTTGAGGAGAGGATAACTGGGTGAACAGCCTGTGCATGAGCATTTCCACAGTGGAGCCCTCCTTGGGTCGTGAGGCCCTCTTCGCTGTTGGTAGCCTTTCCTAGCCACCTTCTTGGCTGTATCTCATGGCTACCTGAGCAATCACAGTGCAGGTCTCCTTCTCAGGCAGTTGTCACAGTTGCATGCCAGAGAAGGGCTGAAGGATATCTGTGGATTTAAGAGCATTCAAGTTATCGTGCCTCTATTTTGTATTTCTAGGTTGGTAGGTTGCAGACCAAGCTCAAATACAGCTGCTGCCTCAAACGATGCCCAGCCGTACCAGCAGAGCTCAAAGTCCAAATATGTAGTCAAATGTGGGCAAGTGGTTTGTGTGAAGGCTGATGCTGGGGCAGAGGCTGAGAATTTAGCACAGGCACCATACCCTCAAGGAATGAAAAAAAAAAAAAATTTTCCTTTCCTTACTACATTTGCCTTCACATCAGTGCCAATTCCTTTACCCCCTGCGCTGTCTGAAGGTAAAAGAGAAGTGATTTAAGAATTAGTGATTTATAAAGGACTAGCAATCGTTCTTTTGTTTGTGAAGAGCTCCTGACTTCAGGAACTGCGGTATCTTGTTTTACAGGGAGGCTCTGTAACATTTTTTTTGTCACAGCTGCTGTGAAAACTTATCTGTCTTCATCCTCATTTCCATCATAGTAGGGATACCCAGTCCCTTCCAGTCCTCTTTTGGTGGAATAGTAGCCCAGACTCATTCCTGTTTCATTATATTTCATATTGTGTGTGAAGCAGTGTCTGGACTCAGGAAAGGCATTAATTTATCCATTTTAGGCATCACTGGTGGGGAGTTATAGAAACTAAGCTATATCTATTCTCCATCCTTTCTTATGCATATTAGATTTGAAAATTGTGACTCTATTTGTGCCTGTGTGAATACTTTATTGAGTTGTGGATGACGTGAATTAAACAGAGAACAGTAGTAATCATCTTCTTCTGTTGCTCCTGAATGTACAAAGATGGTGTTGGAGTATCAGATACAATGTGCTAAAGTGTTTTATATCTTTTGATGTTACAGAGCAGAAGAATCTGTATCAGATGATGACAAAAGGAGGTAGGTCCTCTCCTGAGATTGGCTTTATTTGCAATATGCTGTGGTGAGTTGTGGGAAGGGAGAACTTTTGTGAGAAGACCACCTAATATCACATTTGTAGGTAATAGACTTGATAAAGACCAGTGACCTCTGTCTTCACGTCAGCCCTGTCACAGAATATGATGTTAGCATTTGAGGGAGGTCTCTGCTGGGTTGGAAATCAAAGTGTGACTCTATCATCAAACAAATGAGAAATCAACTCAGAGCCCTGAGGGCTGAAGGAAGTCTGATTAATTTGGCATCAAACAGGACAGAAGTCTCTGCAGGTAGATCTGATCTAGGCACAGCAGAGGCTCATAAGGATCCAGTTCCTCGCGTCCTTGCATCAGTCCACACTTTTCATAGAGGCCTTTGAGCCAGAATACATGATGCAAGGCCACAAACAGGAGAGGACTGGGCTATGGGACTACATAACACCCTTGTGCTCCTCTCTACTAACAGTTTTCCTCAAGTGTTGTTCTAAGAAGGGAGGCATAGGCCTTATTAATAGCGAGAGGTCAAAGTGCTTGTTGGATGGGTGTTACTCCTTCAAGTGAGATGTTTCAGTGGTCCCAGTGTTGACCATTGTTGGCTATGTGGTCAGTTGGATATACTTGGTATCTAGAAGAAGCTGGTCCAGTGGGTATTACTATCACAAGACAATCAGGATCTAATGAAAAATATTAGAAACTTGAGTGAAAACCAGCTCCTTTTGCAGTCTTCTGTCCCATTTAAGAGCAGCAGTGAGCCTCAAGGGTTTTCTTTGCCTGGCACCACATTTATGCTGGCACTTAATACACACTTTTTCCCACAGCCACAGGAACAGAGGTCTCTGAGGATTCTGTTGCAGAGGTACTCTCCTCTCTGACCATCCATGATCTTTGTAATGCTGTTGCATGATGCTGACGTTGTTGTTTAGTGCTAATGTCTCTTTGTTTCTTCAAATCAGGAACTATGGCGGTGTGTATGTTGGCCTGCCATCAGACTCTGCTGCCATGGTTTCCAGCCAGACGAAAACTGCACCAAAAGGTACTATGAGGCTGCATATTGTGTTTCTCCTGCTTTCTCAGTTTAATTTTATCTGATAGCATGTTTTTCCTTTAAAAATCAATTATCATTTCAGACAGACTGGCTAGCCTTGGGAGTCTCTTAAGGCATTGGGGCTATTTATAATCATTAACATGATTGTTCCTGTTTATTTAAATTTTTACACACTGACTTTTGCAGAAGAATCCCAGGGCAGATGATGACAGTGTGGTACATTGTCTTCTGAACAGCTCCTCCATGCTCTTGAGCATTCTGCAAATTCAAAGAAAACAAAGCTCTGTTAGGACAAAGAGACTGTGATAGATGCACTTACAGAGACAGCTTCAGTGCTATTTTTAGTTTTGAAGGTGTTTACTTGCATTGTGGTGAATTCCAGTAATAACAGTTAGCAAGTGCTTGCTTTCAGATTTATTTCTGCTCTTATGTGAAACTGAGTGGAAACTGTTTCTTTTCCATGTGATGTTTTTGAGCAGTGGGGAAAAAAAGTATTTAATAGGCAAGTGATAAACACCTGTTTATGAAATCATGTAATTTTGCTTGGATCTAATGTACCAAAATGCTACTGTCACATATGTACAGCACAGGTTAGTCACTGGTGGTGCTTCCAAAATTTGCTGTGAAACAAAAAAATAAAGAAAAATAATGGTATTAACTGAAATAATAGTAGCTGGTTTTGGAATGGTAGTACCTTTGTTGCATGGGTTTTTTGAAATGGTATTCTAAATAAGTGATATGGTGCAATTGCTTTAACCATCTTTATCTTTTGTTTTCTAATTAAGATTAGAAGGAAATAAACACATTGAGATGCAAACATCTGGAGGTACAGTATATATTAATTAATGTTATGTACTTGGCATGTATTTGTTGATCAGAAGCCAGGTGGCAGTGGCTCCCTGTGCTGTTCTCAGGTGGTCTGGGAATTGCCCAGTTACTTTTTCAGCTGCAGCATAATTCTTCTAAAGGCCGAACCAGGGACGAGTTCTCAGTGGTGTAAACATTAATCAGAAATAGAATAAAGTCATCTTCTTGGTGAGAAGTAAGGAAATTCTGTAATACTCTGTTTGGGAAAGAATCAAAATCAAATGTCATTGTATTTGTCTTCAGCCACACCACAGCTAATCCTATAGCAATACTGAGAGCTCCCATGGGAGGTGAGGTGCTTTAGCAGTGCCAGAGATCAGCATCTGTACAGACAAATCTTTTTCCAGAAATGAGTATTTTTCAGTTAGGAAACATCTTCTCTGTTTCAAGAAGGTTCTTGAGAACTGAAGTGACTCACCCACTAACTTGTGTGCTAAATTACTTAGTACTGGAACTAAGTTTCCATTCAGAATTTGTAGTAAATAAAAATTAACACATTGAAAAGGGAACTGTTTTGATGTCTTGACAGTGCAGAGGGGAAAATTCTAAAGCTGCCAACAATTGCCATAGGAAGCAAAAAGTTCTGTCTGATCCTGCTGCTGTCTTCAGGTCTACTAGACTAGAATACCCATTCACTGTGGATTTTTATTCACATGAATGGTTAAAGGTCCGTGGAATTTGCTTGGAGCTCTTATATACAGTGAGACTGTCACTTGGTCATTGCACATGATTTCAGTAACCTGGCTGAGATGTCTAAGTTAACTGTGTCACTCGTGACCAGAGAAAGACTGAAGCACATTCTTGAGGATGCAACTTTCCATCCTGGTTAATGATCAGAGCCTGGGTTGAATAGATCCATGACTAGATGATTTAGTTAAGTGCCTGAGACTGGGTAGAATCAGTCACTTGACATCTTTTGTCTTTATTGGTGCAAGATCTTGGCTGCTGGCACAGGCTGAAAACGAAACAGATGAGCACCTTAAATATCCGAGCTCCATGAGTTTATGTGCCATAGGCTATAAACCTTGCACCTTTCAAAGATGAACTATTTTCTCTGATTCATGAGTAACGCTACTGTATTGTTTTACCATTGTATCTAAAGCTGTCTCCTTTTTTTGAACAGTCTTCTCCTAAGACCAGTGGCCAGAGCTTTAGAGAGAGTGGTCCTTGCGTTGAAGATTTTGAGACTTACATAGCCTTCTGGAGAGCAAGAGAGATCAGCGCACCAAATAAAACTGAACTGTTGCAAGTTCCAACTACGGGTAAAGCTTAAAGTACAGCATTCAATCAGTTTCCTATGATGATTGCGTTATGGAAATCTGCTGTCACCAGTAAAGGACAATATTAGTGAACTCATGGTGGATGCTTCTTTTTGCACAAGAGCTAACTTTGATGACCTGCAACTTACTTCTCTGGGGCCATATTGCAGATTTCCTCAGCTGTTGGCTATGCTACATATATTTTCTCCAACAATTTTTGATAGATTTTATATAGAAAATCATTACTAATGTCCACTTAATAGTTCCTATAAATTAATTGTTAATTTACTTCAGAGTAATATATTTGACAGGTTTGCATCTTTTGGCAGTATTGCAAATTTTAATATTTTTGCTGTGAAAACTTATGAATAGGGTGGAATAGACATAACACCATCAGATTCTTTATAGTTATTACCATCACTTTTATACAATGAGACAAATATTAGTATTTAATTTTCACCTTTTAAGAACATACTGCTCAAGAAAATTTATTTCAATAAGAACAATGTACTATAAAATTTACACATTTTATAAAGTGTTGCATGGAAAAGAAAATGCTAATGAACCAAACTGTTATATCTTCTGTTTTGTTTAATATTATAATGACATTTCCTTGCATAAGGATGAAGTGATGGAATTTTTAGAGATAGTAGGACTAAATTCCTGTGCTACATCCTTCTGAACTGTAGAGGATTTTTGATCACAATTAGAGTTTTATAACCCATCTGTTAGCATCTCTAGTATTACAAACTGTAACAGAATGAGTGCTACTATTATTTGAGCAGTTTGTCTTAAATAATAGATGGAAGATTTAAAAATTCATTAACTTTATATCAGCTGTAGGTTTCCCACAGAACATGAAGCAGATTGTATATTTCTGCGTGGTTTAACAAATATTTACATTATTAAAGCCTTTTGCAAAGTTCTCTAGTAAAACATTTTTAGTAGGACATAATATGTCATAGACTTGAAGCAAACAAAGAAACAAACAAAAACTCCAACCAACATCACATTCATGTAATCCTGTATATTAATGACTACTCCTAAAATTAACAATAAAAAAGCAAACCAGAAAACTTGTACATGAAGAAGTGAAACACTGAACTGTGAAATTATTGTCCATTTTGTTGTTATCTATTAAGACTGATAAACAACCATTACTATGATTTCCAGAAACTTGCAGCACTGGCTTTAAAATAAATAGTAGTTTGTTTGATATGAGGCCTGTTAAAAAAAGTATTTAAAACTATTCCCTGTTTGTCCTCTATTAAGTATCTGTGATTTGATTTACTGCTGTTCTCTAGAAATCTGCCATTTGGGTTACCAATAATTTCAGGCTTCCAGCTCCTGAAGACAAATACACATCTCAGGCTTGACCCTTTCTTTTAAGAATGAGATAAGATTAAAGATTAAGAGGTGTTGTTAAAATATCTCAGTATGAATGGATGAATGGAGATAATATCTGTAGAATCTTGTTCCTTCATGGCAAACTGATGACAACTCTAGTAACATTGGGTAATAAACATGCAGGTTTGCTTCCCTCCTACTTCCCATAGCACAAGTACTTAGTTTCCACATCACATATTCCAGAAATGGTCTAAACAGTTTGAACAGTAACAGTTTACTTAGTACAAAGCAATTAGGCACATGCCTGACCTAATTACAATTACCTTTCCCAAAACAGAAAAAATACTGGTTGTCCTAAGATACATCACAGTTTAGTCAGTGCTTGAAAAGCCACCAACAGATGCCAGTCATTTGCCCTTGTCTATCCTTCTGGTGCTGGGAAGAGTCTTTAAAAAGGTGGACAGGGCTAAATTCAACCTTTACTTGTTCTGTTACTGAGATCTGAACCCTTGCGTGTGGGCTGAAGATAGAAAAAGGTGAATACCACTGAATACCTCCTAGCAGTTGGTGGTGGGACAGTTGCAAAGGGTACTCATTCTTCATTTATGTCAGGGCTTAATTCTTCCTGTGCAGGTCTGCAGAGAAGTGTGGAGCACTTTAGCAGAACTGGCCTCTTAATGAGTCATCCTCTGAATGTGTGGGAGGTATGGTGGTTTCTTAATATTTTTGTTCCTCTGCATCTTTTAGGCTCATAAACCTACCAATCAACTGACAAATGTTTCAGTGTCATGGACTGGAGCCTCTGTAGTAGATGCATTTTCTATTATGCCATGTGACCCATCAAACAGAAAAGCTAGGGCCATGCCCTTGTCTTAGATTTGCAGATTCTTGTCTTGTCCTTGTTTTCCCAAGGACCCTCAGAGCAAGAAACTGTGTCACAGGACACTGTATACCATCTTGGCCAAATTCTACTTAGGGAGCTGGTTTTCTGCTCATCAAAATTCCTCTATGGTGAGCAGCATTTCTTAATCCTTTGTTGACAAAAGCACGTGACGTTTCATGGAGAAATGAGTATATCTGCTCTTTCAAAACTTACAATCTATGGACATTTCTGTTAGGAAGAGGAACACAAAAGGAGTGTTGTATGCCAGCTGCCAGCTGTGCATTTGACGACATCCTTGAAGGATATTTAAGCCCTCAAATGATGGTTCAATGTGAGAATTGAGAAGAGAACACAAGTAGTCATTGGATGGCAGAGTTATTATTAAGGAATATACTTTGGTGTTGTTGAAACATCTTGAATTACTATTTGTGAAGAAGCAGCATTTAAATGTTGGGCTGTGATACCATTTCCTTTGCAATTGGCACTCTCTCTCCAGCCAGGGCTAAGGAGCCAGTGAAACTAATTTAGCAAAGACAGTGGATTCAGACATAATAATCTCTGACACTGATCTGTGATTATCTGGCAGCCCAGAAATGCTTGAATTCATTTAACTCACACAAGTGAATCCTGAGAAATTTGGGAGTATCAAAGCATAGGATTGAAACTAGAGTTTGTGATTAGCTGAGTAATCACAAACTCTTGTGATTTTTGTGAGTTTTGGTCTAGTAGTACAAACTACTTCACCTCAAAGACAGCCACTCCTTTAAATTACACTGATGAGACGGTGCATTTATGTTGTGTTTTCTTAATGCAGAACCTGGAGCTTAGTTGTAAGAACCTGGCTTCTTGATATCTGGGTAGCCAGATAGAGGTACTGGCATCTCATGTGTCTATGTACTTTGCAGTATTCTTCAGAAGATGTGGCATAGATTTAAACTTTTTTGTTACTCAAGCATTAAATCTGTCACTAAGATGATCGAAGAAGTCTTGACAAAGCTTAGTTTAAGCTTGGTTAGGACTTCATTCACTAGAAGTGAAATCCTCTCATAGCAAAGACTCCTCACAAGGCTGAAGCAGTAGAAAAACATGAAGGTGACTTTTGTCTCTAATGAATGCAGAGGCAAAGTACTGAATTACTTGATTTCATCCTGTGTGTCTAACAGAGGAGTCTCTGCTGTATGGGACTATGGTTGAACTGCCATCACTAGTGTATTGTTCCTTGTCACCCACACGAGTCTAGTGATTCTCAGTAGTCATGCTTCTCAAGCACTTGGTGAGTCTCTGCTGATCTCTTTTCTCAAAGTAGACCGCTGTTTTGTTCCCACGGTAATCAGAATTGACAATTATTACAGACTGCTGCTACAGCTCCTCAGTTGTGTGTGCACTCACTAAATATAGTTTCTTGGAGTTTTGCAGTACATCATCATTGCTTCCTATTGATAGCACTTTGAACACTTCAAGTGAATTGGCTTTGTGGAGAACATGCTGGAGAAGGGTCATTTGTGGAGTATTTTTGTTTTGCAGTGTATTTAGAAAAAGACCCAAGAAAACAGCAGCTCTGTAAACTTTCCATAGAGAAATGGCTTGTCAGCATTGCAGGAAGTCTTTTGGGGCTGGACTGAATGATTCAACCCTTTTTTAAACAACATAGATGCACAGAAGTTAGCTTTATCATAACAGGAGTGATTCCAATTCACTTGATCTGACAATATTTACTGCATCTTTAGGATTTTCAGTCATGAGAGTGTTTCCTAGACAGCAGAAACCTGCTTGAGGGTGCTTAGAATGGCTGTTACCCATACTGTGGGAACCTGTGTGTTGTGAGCACGCCTGGTCATTATGGAGACACCTACAGCTAAGGATAAGACCCTGCATGTGAAAGAAACCATTCTGTGAAGTGCAGTGAAACTCTCCTTAACTATATTGAGAACAGAATTAGAATGGAAAGATACTGTGGGATGAAGCCCAGATAAAGGAAATTTTGTGTAAAGAAAGTAGGAAATACGTCGGAGAATGAGTATTATAACATTTTGCAGTGAAGACAGATGCAGAAGGAGGTCCTGAACAGACAATGACGTTAAAAAAGGAAATAGTTTAAATAAACGTCTGCTCCATTTCTCTGTGATTCTAATCTCTTGAAAACAGAGCAAGAAGTAGACTGCTGCCAATTCATTTTTATAGACTGAAGAGAGATGGAATTTGGCTTATCAATTCATTCCAACCCTCAGATGTCTGGAATTGGATAACAACTTGCCTCATTTTTATTTGCTTAACGACCAGTGTAATTAACCTTTTATGTCCTTTTGGGTGTTATCAGGATGTATATAAATATCCGCTCTCTCTTTCAAAATTTGCATTAGTTCCTTTTGTTTATGTCTGTCTGTGCAGACTGAAACTTCTAATTATTTTGGAAGTTTGCATTACACTTTAAAAACAACTTGGTAGAGTGAAAAAATACACAAGATGTAAACATGAATATTAGATTTAGAACAAGGAAAGATTATAGAACATGTGAAAAGGAAGTGAGAGCTTAATCTGAAAAACAGAGTAGAGTTAGAACCAAAGCTTTGATTTCTTTATGCCATCTGTTTCACATTTCTCATAACTAATGGATCACTGCCCAAATTATTAGCTTGGATCACAACACCTTTATTGGTACTTTATCAGTACATTTTCTGAGTTTTGTTTATGATCTTTGATTCCTATGTTAAAATCTCAGAAAAAAAATTAATCCACACTTAGCCTTCATTGCCTGCTTTTTATGTTGGCCAGATCTTGGTGTTGTTTGCAAGATGGCTTCAGCTCCATAAAAGCTGAGCTCTTTGGAATCTTACTGTGAGGCTGTGATTCAGAGTGACATATTAATTAGAGGTAGGTCATACTCAGTAACACTTCTGTGGGGGTTAGCAGGCTGTAGGAAAAAGTCAAAAGCATTTATTGGCATTGGGGAGGTATTCAGACTTTGGAGAAAGTTCACATTGCGTCATCACTAAACTTTCCTTGACAGAATGCAAACATAGCACCCCATGCATAAATACATAAAATCAAGGAGGTAATAAATACTTTTCAGCTTATACCTACTGTCCTGTTTGTAGTTATCTATTGCTGGACACTGACCTGTACCTTTGAGCTCTATTTTCTCTCAGACAGGTTTGCATTCCCCCCAAAACATAGCTGTAAGACAAAGACTTGGAAGAATTCCTGCTACCTGGTTTGCCCACGGGAGCCTTACGGCTTTTGGGAAATCAACCAACAGATTTTCTTTAAAATTAATAGATACTACTAAATATATAAATAGTATCAACTTGAGCAAACTCCAAGAACCTGGTTATTATAACTATGTACTTCATCTTTGAAGTCTTGCAAGAAACCTGTCGCCTGATTCTTTTTCCTCTTCCAAATTGTGGGTTAGTTCAACAAATAAAAAATTACATTCTTTTACTATTCTATCAAAGGAACTATTTTGGATCATCAGGTTAAAACAAAACATTTTTGGACAGGAATTGATTTGTAATAAGGAAACTGTGCCAGCCAGGGGAGATAGAGTTTCTAGAAATTCCGAATTCTTTATAACAGAATTAATGGTCAGAGAACACATCATTGCTTGTATAAGCATTGCTTCTTCAGAAACTAGATATCCAATGAAATGAACCCTGAAAATCAGTATTTGGAAAATATTTTTTGATTTCTGATAATCATCTGCCAAGAGCAGCATTATGTTTTTCCCTTTAAATTTCAAGAAGTCAAAATCACATCTGAACCATTAAACAATCAACCTCCTCTTAAGTACAGGAAAAAAGATAAAGGATATGGACTAGTTCTATGATAGGGATGTATATGTTGAAATTAATCCCGAACTTTTAATAAAACAGACTTGATTAGATTAGATTTCATGTTTCCTCCTTTCAGGGATTTTTGTTGAAACATAATATTTTTCATTTGTTTTCTCCTTTTGGCTGGAATAATCCCTGGCAAAGTATTTCTCCTGTATTTGTTGTAAGAATGTGTACTTCACACAATTTTCAAAACACTGTGCACTATTTTCCATTTTTATCTCAAATACAACCCTTTTGTGGACTAGGTTTTATCAAAAGGGTTAGGCTCACACTTTGCTCAAGTGAGGACTCCTGAGTAGGTGCCATTGATAATGTTGTCTGATGTGATAATGTTAATGCCGTGAATAATGTTACCTGATTCTTCTCTAGCAGGAGCATTTACTGCACATGTGAATCTATCATCTTGGGATTTGAACTGGCATGGTTCTAGGAGTCTTCTGCTCCTCAGTGCAGAGTCTTGAAACTTCATCTTACCTCCTGCATGCCATCTCCGTCAGATATGTAGACAAGCAGCTTTGTGCTACAGAGTTGGAAGGCACAAAATGGTGTGAAAATGTCTCCATTGCATTCCAGTTCAAGCAGTGATCTGCAAAATCAGTAAAAGCTGTTGGTAAATCAGTTGGAGAGATGACTTCTCAATGTCGCAGTCTCTTTGGAGTGGCTTGAAGTGATGACAAAAAGAGCAAGACATCTCACCTCCTGTGATTCAGTATCAATGTATTAGATGCTGCAAATTACAGCACTATCCCTTGTGCTGATATCATGGTTGCCATGTAGTAGTCACAGTCTGCAACACCCACACACCTCTGTAGGTAGAGAAATTACTTCCAGTTGGTGGAGGCTGACCATTTGACCCTTAGGTTTTCTTGCCTAGGTAATGGGGTGTAGCTGATGCACAGAGAGCATGGCTCATCATAATCTAAAAACTCACACTTTGAAGCCTGCAGGTTTGGCCCCATGGCTCTGAGGCACAACTTCATGATGTCTATCAGTTTAAATACTTGAAGTGGTTTGAAGAACCAGCTGGTAGACTGCTGGGGCAGAAGGACACCTTTATGACGTAGTCTCTCTGTTGATCCCACTGTCTTTCTGGTGCTCTGAGCAAGGTATGGTGTCTCCACACCCACTGAAGGACCAACCATATGTTATCAGTGATCCTCTCCAGGTCAGTTTACTGTGCCATACCTACACCGTGACAGCAGACCAGTACAAACAACACTGTTGTGCTAAAGCAGTTGACCTTTTCTTCATCTGGCTGAAATCTTAAATAGTGATGGGATTTGTTTTTCTGCTTTCCTCACTCTTTTAGCAGCAAAACCCAAGTGACTGCACTGAGTTGCCTTTTATGTGCCTGCTGGACAAGCCTTAGGTTCAGAGCTGAGCTGGTGACAATCAAATTAATCACGGCAGCCTCAAAAGAGGCAGGCTGTAGCCTTGGATGCTGGAATAACAACTTGTCCAAAGTAGGTCAGCAAGTTATGCCTAGCCTCCAGAAATGGCTTTGTTCAGAAACAGCAAATTTCTTGGTGTTGCTTGGGATCGTTTTCTTCAGAAGTGTTTTGAAGGAAAGAATCCTACAGACCTGGATGGTGATGATGGTTTCCTGGAGCCTGGGAGAACATAAGAGGTTCTGAAGGGAGAGAATCCCAAAGGCTTCTTAAAACATCCCTAAAAAAATGCAAAAGGACAGAATTGTAAGGAGCCTTTCTACACCTCCGCTGCTCTTGGTTTTGTAACATTCAATTGATTTCTCCTTAAAACTTGCAAATATCTTCAGTTTCGACTTTGCAGTATCTTTACATGTAATTTTAGCTGTTGACAGTTTACCTTTTTCAAAACACTTAAAAGTTTGAAAAAAGTTACTCCATGCATATTTTTCTCATTTCCCAGAAATTGCCCCAATTGACCACTTGTACAGCTTGTGCTTATTTATTTTTTTCACTTTAGGGTTTAGTTCTAATACATAGATCCAACTGCTGGTATTAAATTAGACAGTTATCTCATTTTACAAAATATTCAGCAATGGCAGTGTGAACAGTACTGCTTGTCACTTTCCCACTGCCAGTGGAAAAGTTGCAGTTTATGGACATCACTTAAAAAGAAAATAATTTTAAATAACCTGGCTTTGTATGGAGCTTTTAGGTCAAGTATCAAAGATAATAGAGTCTATAAAAACATTGTCTCTGTGCTACTTCAGGTTGCCCTCTAAGCCATAAAAATAAGTCTCTGACATTTTTTTCTATAATGGAATCCACGCTGTTGTCCAATTTCAAGGTGATCCATTTTATCTCTTTTCTAGCTTTTCTACAGATGCTACTGTTATTCATCAGCAAGAAGAGGCAGTTGGCCCATTCTGAATGCTCTGTAAAATCTTAAAATCAAAATGACTTAAAATAAGTGTTTGCATTCTGCTGTTTTTCTGACCTCCAGTGCACTTTCAGCACTATAACTATAAATAAAATCAGAAGATTCACTCTCTCATGCTCAAAAATGTAAATTAATCAAACATTAAAAATAATACCAGAATTAAGTTCCACGATAAGTTGGTATTATGAGGATTTTTTTTTTTTACAATGGAATAATATTTTTTCCCACAGGATACATGCTAAAATAGACTAATCTAATTAGAAATGCATGAAGATGTTTATTTTACCTTTAAATTTTTCAAATACTTGCTTATTCATTTTATCATTGTTTTATCATTGATCTGGGGCAATTTGCTGCCCAGCAATATATTTACTGTACTGCCTGTGCAAGTTCAACGATAAAAATACAATTTTTTCTCTCTTTCAATGTAAGCACTTACTTCTGAGCTGTCGAAAGCTAGTTTTTGATTACTCCAAGGTAGTCTTACTACTGAGGACAATATCTGCAAAGATTTGTCAGTTGCTGCCTAAGCTTTGAGCTTGATGAATATCTGTTTTCATTTAGCATTTTCTGTAATTTACAACTCAGAAATTTTAGTCATGCTGATTAAAATATGAGTTAAATATGGTAATGGGCTAGGATGAATTTAAAAAGAACAAGAAGGCCAGTACCTTAACTGCTTCACAAAAGCTAGTGTAGGTACATCAACCCATGAGGCACTTGAAAAGCAAGCCCAGCACCTGCCTCTGAGTCTCTGAGACCATGATGTAAAAATGGAATGTTTTTCTAACGCCACCTTTCCTCCCCCCCCAATGGCAAGCCTGTAAAAACATTTAGTCACTAATTTATTTTCTCTGTGTCTCTTAAATTTTGTTGTTACTTAAAGCTCCATATCTGTGGAAGAAAGCCAAAAGTACACAAATGCAATTTTTCAGCAGGTTCTCTGTTTGCCTGGTTGGTTCTGATTTTTATTGTTGATCTGATTTCAGAGCTAAAAATAGGCATGAGGGGCTGGGAATCAGAAACTGCAGCCTTCCTTGTGCCACAGGCTTGTTAGTCTTGGCTCAACCACTTAGGTGGAATCCTTCAAAACAGTTTTTAGATTTGACTATCCAAGCCAAAAGGCTTTTGTTCTAGTAACACCATGGCACTACTCCAGGGAGAGCTGAGAGGAGTTGGTCAACATGAGCATGTTTCTGAGGCTCTTGGGACCACCAACAAGGTTGGCACACACAGTGAGGAGTCTGCATGTCACCAGTGGGAGTTCTAGTGAGGGGCTGGATCGATTTCTCTGTCCTCTCCTTCCTTTCATTAGCTTCACTACATCCTCATTGCAGCCCCAATGTGCTTTATGCTTAGTCTGGAGAATAAGGATTTAGCAACTCTGGTGTGTGTGGTACAAGAAGGTGAAGGAGTGGGGTTCAGAGGCGAGTAGAAAAGCAGGAGTGTGTTTGTGATGTTGATGAATCGCTGTTTGCTGACATGCTACTCCCTGCACTTCTTCAGTGGAAATTACTCTTTTTGTAGATGGAGAAACAATCAGTAGCTTAACTCTGTTACAGTTACAAATGCTGAAAAGCATTACTCATGTTCACAAAACAGCTATTTGTTCTGTCATTTTTTTTCCCCTTTAAAAGCCTCAGAACCTTTTACCGTTTCCAGCAATAGCTTAGAAATTAGGGGGTTTTGGGGTTTTTTTTGAAAAAGGAATAAACACCACTCCCTGCTTAGATGCAAGGGTATAGATTGTCTCGTGAGTTCTCCCACCAGGTTTGCAGGTGAGATGGGGCTGAAGCAGCGGGCCCAGCAAACCCTGCAAGCTGACCCCCTGTGTCTCCACATGTGCAGGAGCCCAAAGCTGTTGGCAGCACTCTTTTGGCTCAGGGGAATGTCCCTGAATGTGTTTCTTTTCATCTGTGAGCACATTCCTGACAAGGGTGCCCACTCTGGGTTGAGTGGTTGGTTTGTCTGTGTCTTTTAGTGAAAATCCAAATGTTGCAAGGTTTGAGAGTGAGTTTGTCACACACTGTATTGTCCTGGTATGGGGTAGAGTGGACCCAACTCTTAGCAGGCGGCCTGGGCCTCACACTTGCTGCCATGGTCAACCAGCCTGGCTGCTACCAGGGAGAGGGGTTGCACCTATAGAGAGGAGCAGACAGATTTGGTGACCCAAACTGACCAAGGGGGTGTCCAACCCCATCTGCCATACACTGTGTAAAGGCTGAGGGAGAAAAGGAGCTGGGCTAGGCTCTTTGTATTTTCTTATCGCTGTGGTCTCTTCTTCAGTAGATTCCTGGGGTAGATCATAGACTCATAGAATCATAGAATAGTTTGGGTTAGAAGGGACCTTAAAGATCATCGAGTTCCAACCCCCCTCCCAGAGATGAGACTGACTGGCCTGTAGTTTCCTGGGTCTTCTTTCTTTCCCTTTTTAAATATGGGGATTATGTTCCCCTTTCTCCAGTCAGTGGGACCTTCACCAGTCTGCCACGACCTTTCAAATATGATGGACAGTGGTCTGGCAACTTCATCTGCCAGTTCTCTAAGGACCCGAGGGTGGATCTCATCGGGTCCCATAGACTTGTGCACCTCCTCTTCCCCAATGGGTTCTTCTCTGAACTCTCTTTGGCTCTTCTTCAGTGGCTCTCTTTCTTCAAGGTCTGAGGAGGATGCCACCATCAACTTATGTGCCTTTTGGTCCCTGTCAGTGTCTTCTGGTTCCCATTTGTCACCGAGTCCAGTGTCCATGTCAGTGACATCTTCCTAGGAAGCTTATCCAGTTGTACATATAATTTTTTTATTAATAATTTTTCATTAAGTCATATATTTTTTTGTCTAAGACCATAACTCTCTTTGTCTCTCTTCTTCCTCTCCTTGGACTGAGAGTTGGAGGAAATCATCTGTTGCCTTCTTATTGGCCAACCCACCCCAAACCTCAATGGGAGTAAAAAGCTAGTTTTGAATCTCATTTGAGAGTATCACTTTTCTCTGTACTAAATGTACTTCTCAATGTACTTACAGTCTCTTCTGACTGTAAGTACAAGCATTAAACTTGCTGCTTGTGGTGTTTGAGCAAATGACACAGCTCTACAGAGGTTAAGCTTGAGGAAAAAAATTAGAGTTGCAAAATCCCAGCTTTAAGTTTGTTTTGCACAAGAAAACAGGTGAATTCTATGAACAACTTCAGAAGAAAAGGTTTCCTTTGTTTACCCTCCACAGGAAAAGGATCAGAATAAGAAGTATTTCAGTGTTTTCTTTATGTATAGCCTGGGATCAGTTTAGCTGCCATCTGGGGACTAGAGATTTCCTTTTCTACACTCACACCCTCCAGCTGATAAATTTGCAGGTGTCACTGCTGCAAGGGAACCACCAGCTCCTTGCTTGTTTCAGGGACCTAATGTTGCTTGTTGAGGTGATGGCACTAGGCTTTTCCCTGACATCAGGGTCAGCCCTCACTCCAGGGCTTTCATAGCTCTACAGCAGAGATGCTTTCACAGAGATTGCAAAGATAGGAGAGATCCTGGCATGTTCCCACATGGTGTTTATGGGATCCATCAGATTCTATTGAGGGAATAGAACAATTGCTGAATGTTCCATTGATGGACACTCACTGCACAGTGGCTGGATGCAGGCAGGTTTCTTGTGAAATAAAAGCAGAGGTGAGGGTAAGAGCAAAAGTCACAAGACTCTTTGTGTGAAGACATGGAGGTTTTACTTTTTCCTGGGCTTGTCCTGTCTTATCCAGTGAATGGCTGAAAAAAATGGGAAACTCTCAAATCTCCAGGGCTATCTCCCAAAACTAGAAATCAGGGTGAAACTGAAGTGTTTTGGTGGCATGCGTATTAATCATGAAAGGCTTGAGGTGCTTGAAAGGGTAAGATTATTTTCAGTGAGTGGATCCAGCTGTAACTTTATAACTGACAGCAAGTAATGGTGAGCACCTGTGAAAGTGACACTGGAGACCATTGTAGATGCTCATGGCTGATGAGCAGAGGAGTGAGAAAGGTATGCTCTCTTGCCCTAGGACACCACTGAAGGGCTAAAACTGAAGATGTATTTGGAGGAGTTGAACCAAAGGCTGTTCAGATGAAGCGGAAACCCCTATCCCTGGAAACATTCAAGGTTAGGTTGGCCTTCCAGCAGCTTAATCTAATTCAAGATGTCCTCACCGCATGGCACAGTGGGAATAGATTACCTTTTAAATCCTTGCCAAAGGAAAATGTTCCATGACTCTGAATTCCAACTGGAAGGAAGTTAGAGGACCTTATTGTGAATCTGAAAACAAGAGAACAAGTAAGGTGGTCTAGACCATTTCCCTCCAGTACATGTCTATGTAAGGGAGGCAAGGCAATCATGCTGAAGCAATATAAAAGGGTGAGTATTTCTGCACAGAGAAAACTGATGTAGACCTCTCCTGCTGAGCATGCACTTGTTGGAAGGCAGGTATACGTGTGCGTATGTTTGTGTGAATGCTCCTTGTGTGGTTACCTCTTATACAGAAGCATTATTGGACTTTGCTAGACACAGAAGGGTATTATCCCAGGCTGGTTATGCCATTGTGAGCAACCAAAACAAGCCTGGAGGCGGAAGAAGATGCAGAGGCGCTGGTTGCCCAGCAGAGCGCAGCCTTGCTCCAGCAGTAAGAGGCGGCTCTGGCAGCTCCGGGGCTGTTAGTGGGGGAAAAAGGACCGTACGGAGCATCGATTTCTAGGGACACCCTTCATATGTTTGAATTAGAGTTCATAATATCATATGAGAAGCTTTACAGATCTTCGTCCTGCCTAATGAAAGGCACTTGTTCCTGAGCATCAGATGTGGCGGGTCACCTACAAATGTCATTGAGCCCAGCTGGGGTCTGAGACACTGATTCTGGCATCATCTGCTATCTCCAATTAAGGCTCCTAATGGAGGTAAGCTGACAAAAGGGAGAGCTATTTTATAGGTTAGCCAGCCAAAGTCTATGAGACCATGTGGTTAGTCTGGGGTGAGTCTGAACTGGACCTGGTTTAAGGCAGCTGCTGAGCCCACATGCTGTGAACTGGCAAAGTTGCTTTTCCCAAGGGGCCGGTTAAGAATGCTCAGTGGACAGTAAGTGTTTCATTTACAGTCCCTGCTTGCCTGTCTTCCCAGGGTTGAAATGTCAGGTTGTGGAAAGCAAAGCAGGAATTGTCTCCTAGGGCAAGAATAGTTCCTTTGAAGCAGAACCACTGCTGTCAGAGGGTGGTCAGCCTGTTCTGTTGCTTTACTGCTGCCATTGCCCATTGGTGATACATGCTAGAGCCCAGTTACACACTGCAGTCAGAAGTAACAAAGGAAAAGACCTGAGGGGTGTCTTGAGGGGGAATCTGAGGGCACTAATGTGTCTTAATGGTCCCGCCTAGGCCCCTCAGCCACACCACGGGCTTGGGAGCCTATTTCAGTTCAGGCCAGGGCCCCAACCTGTTTCTGAATTGAGTAGTTGGACCTGTCTCTAGCCTTTTTTCTTGTTGCAGCCCTAACTCTGAAATTTCACCTCTGCACTCATACCTGTTGAAATACAATCTTTTTTTCCCGTGGGGAAGGAGCTAAAATGTTGTCCACTTGAGCATGGACACAAGTGTTACTTAGGAACTGGTCTGTTCTAGACTTTCACTTTTGGGCCATGCAGTTACATGCAGGTCAGGCTGCAGGGTTCTGAATGGGAGCTTGTGCTTTTGTTGCTCTGTCTTACCTTGCAGTAGCAATTGCTTAGGAAATATCCTGGCAGACTGAAGCTAATGGGTTCATTTATCAGGCCTGCAGCAAAGTAGAAGAGCACTGAGAAGACCAGATGGGCTCAAGTCAATGTTGTTTATGCAGCAGATTCTATTTTGTGTGCTAAAAGTTAGAAAGGTTGCCAATCAATGTAAACTGCCATGTGCTTTTTGCTGTACAAACCTGTCCTATTAGATAGCATACATTGCCAATTAATTTCTCATGGACAGTTACTTAAGGCTAATTTGTCATTTGGGCTAGTTTTGATAACATGTCTTAAATAATGGGAATGTTGGCTCTTCTGACCATATTCAGCTCTCAGTGGAAGCTCAAGGATCATTTTTCTTTCTCACACTTTGCATCATCTCTGATATATTAAAGAAGCTGAGTTGTTTCAGTCAATTTTCAGTATGTATATAGTTATATTAGAAAAAATAAATAAACCAGCAGAAGAGAATTCCACACTATGAACCAAAAAGAGAATGAACTTCAAATTTTACTTTAAAGCTTTAGCAAGGAATGGCCAACCAGGCTGACAGAGCTTCAGTGTGTGCAGGCAGAGCTGTGTCACAGCAAAGCCTTCCTGAGCATTTCAGACACATTTCAGGACCCTTTGCTGCCGGTCACAGGCTTTATTCTGGTTGCTCCTACAAGTGATTTATGCCTACTGAGTGCTTTACATCCCAGAGCACTTGGAAGAGTTACTCATTTCACTCATCAGTCTGCCCAGGGCTTGACTTAATGCATGTTTTCAATGCATCAAGAGACCCAGAGGTGCAACACAAACAACCCTGCTTGAGGAAAAGGTTATGGTGATGTGTTAGATTATGTTTAGGACTTTTAATTGTGTGTGCATATGCAGGATGGATGGATGATATTGTGCATTACCAAACAGATGGATAAACAAGTCCTTTTCTGAAGAAGCGTGGGTGAAACATGATAACCCACTTTAAAGGTCAAGACTGAGGAAAAAAAAGTGATTTCCCATTTGTTGAAGTTTGGACATTGTAAGAAATGTTTCAGAGAAGTGCAGCCCCATAGTTATGGCTAGGATGATGCCTGGATTGCTTGAGTACAGTGAGAGGTGAACTGGGCCTGCAGGTGCCTTGGACAGAAGTGGTTGGTTTCTGTAAGGATACCCAGCTTCCCCTGAGTTCATGCCTACATGTTTTTCCCTCTTTCTAATAAGATACAAAACCTGCTTGGGCTTTTCTTGTGCCAGGGAACATAGTAATGGCTGTTTCCCATACAGATAATGCCTACTGTCTAATAGAGGAAGGGCTTCTACTTCCAATTCAGATGGATAATGGGGAAGGAAGAAGGATTAAGAAGGTCTTTCTCCTCTGCTAACATATAATATCACCACTGAAGACTTAGTTTGTAGACTTAAAAGTTTGGGGTTTTTTTTCCTCAGAAAAAAATGTGGAAGTTAAATATATTTGTTATACAACAGTCTTGAGGGAACTAGCAAAAGCTCTGTTCCTGTGACTCTGAACTACTGCACTCTTTAAAATCTCATGAAGATCATAGCTCTGGTGTCTTGACAGTGATAATCCCTTTGCTGTCAGGCTGCACACTGGAGCATAGGCTCAGTTTTACATACTGGAATTAGGAATTTCTGCTCAGATCCACTGGTCATAGACCAGGCTTGATTCCTACGTCTTTCTGCCAATGTGCTGTCATCTTTCTGCCAATGCTGTGACTCTCTTGCTCTTGAAATAGCTGAGATCCATTGCAAAGCCCATGGAATAGAATTGGAGTGTTTTCTCTGACTTCAGAGACCTTTGGATCTACTACCTGGTGTATTTTAAATTTTATTTACTTGTGTATTTGTGCTACTGTTCCTATTCAAAAGCAAGTATGAAATTCTGAAAAAGGCAACTTCAACAACTAGAATGAGTGAAACTTTGCCATGAATAAATTGCAAATAGAAATGTGCTAATGGCATCCTGAGACTATGTACAAATAGGGACTAATTAATGGCCCTAATTTGAGGTCACAAAAGGGAACGCCACAGGTCTTTGTGCTCTATCACAAGTTAAATGTTAATGAGTCTTGAGAGATGTTTGAACTTGGATTCCAATTAATGCAACTACATGCATTGAGTGATATGTGTATCCCTAAGCATTAGTCAAGGCCTGGGAATCTTGCTCTCTTTACTGTCCATTGTGACAGGATACTGGTGCTCTGAAATATCATCCCTGATATTTTACTATTTGAGACCTGTACCTCAGAAAATGTCTCAATTTTTAATGGAATATCTGCATGTTGACAGAGACTTCTCAAGCTTCTGTGTGCTACATTCCAGGAGCAGAACTGTTTCACTGATCTCTGAACTCCCACCAGAGCTGTGTAGTGCAATGCTGTGCCAGCTCTGCCCAAGTTAATCCTGTATCAGCAGTGCTGAGCAGCAAGGTGCAGACTTCCATTCTACTAACTCAGTGTTGTAGACCTTTCTTGGCATTCCTGTATAACAGTGTTGCATGGTATAGATCCATTCAGTCCATGCAAGCAAAGCCATCTACTTTCATCTTGTGGGTCCCTTCAGGTGCCTTCAAGCCAAAATAAAGCAACTCTATTCAGGGGTCAGTCTTATCCAAATTGAGATTTAAGACACTGCTGTTTCTCAAACCATGTCTTCACATGAAACACTTCATCAAAACTGTTGTAGAAGGAACTCAGGAAACTTTATAAGAAATTCCTGTGTCCATTGCCAATGTGAATCATAGAATCATAGACTAGTTTGGGTTGGAAGGGACCTTAAAGATCATCGAGTTCCAACCCCCCTGCCATAGGCAGGGACACCTCCCACTAGACCAGGCTGCCCAGTGCCTTGTCCAGCCTAGTCTTGAACACCTCCAGAGAGGGGGCATCCACAATCTCTCTGGGCAACCTGTTCCAGTGTTTCGCCACCCTCTCTGTAAAGAATTTCTTTCTTATGTCAAGTCTAAACCTACCCCCCTCTGCCTCAGACTCATCACAGACTGTGGTTGTGAGACTAGTTAAATATGTTAAGTAGTAGATCTACAAGAAAGGTTTGTGCTGATGAGAAGAAGAAAGGCAGTGAGTGATCCACTCTGCAAGAGCTCTTCAACACCATTTGTTCTCTTTGAGCATTCTCATAATGACAGTTGGGCTTTCCCTGTGCAGCAAAGATCTGAGATCAAAGTTATGTTTCAGGCATCTCATCTCCAAACTGACTTGCTTGTTCCTGTAGCCTGATGTTTGCAGACTAGGGAGGAAAGGGGAGAAAGAAGAGAGGGCTAGAATAAAAGCAAACCTGAATATCTCCCCAAAGCCCTTGTCTGCAGCCAAATGACTCAATGATTGACTCTTTCATCCTTACAGATTCTCTTTCTTACCTTGATCCTATTTGATTTGGTAATTATTGCTGGTCTCTTTGCTAATGGTCCTTTGTTCCTAGAGGTACACCCAGGTTATGTGCCAGGTTATGTGCACTCATGAGATGCTGTTTCTCCTCTCTGTTGTTCAGTGATCACAGGTTTGGGAATACAGATAGAGCCCTGATAAGATAGATTTCCTTTTCCATTCATCCTTAAAACGTGGCTCAGCTGATCACCCCCAGTCTTCCTGTTTGATTATTCTTCACTCTGAATATTAGAAACAATGAAGGGGTAAGCAATTCTTTCGAATTTTCTTAATGTTTTCAGGGCAAGAACGTTAAAGTTATTTGTGCAGTAGCTTTTCAGCTCTACTTGGAATATAATTCATGATTTCTTTATTTGTTCCGTGTTTGGGTTTATTATGTATTTCTTGAAGCTATTCTATTTACCTGACTTGGAGACTCCTGCTGTGTCTTCAGGCTTCCAGGACATAGGGTATTCTTGTAGTGTCTATATATGTTCCTTTCTGGCAGGCGCCGAGGGGTAAAATAGCTCACAAATGTTGTGACCTATCAGTTGCTGCATGGGTTTCATTTCAAAGCTTTTAATTCCCATTTACCTCTCCCCTTTTCTGTTTGTTTTGAAATTGATCCTCTCAGACTTTTGGGCTGGAAGGATGCCCAAAAGGCTGTGACTTATACTGAGCTGACCTTTTAGCAGCTGGACCACATACTTGTGGCAAAGTGTCTGCAATGACTTTGACTGTCCTGAAGCTAGGCATTGCGCAAGCAGGTATGTGTCAGTGCATTCAGCTTGTTCTAAATCTCTGGACTGGTGCTTTTGGAAAGAAACTGCAAGCAGGAGCTATTGTGATGTTGGTCAGCTGGATCCAGAAATATTATGAAAGCAAAGCTGACAACATGGGAGAGAATGCAAAGGAAAGTAAAAATAATAGTAAAAGCTTTCATAATTAAAACTATTAGATTTGAGGTAAAGAGGTTTTCCTCATTGATAAGAAGCAAGAGAGACTGTCCATAAATATATTCTTATAAAGGAAAGTAATTTTTTCAAACAACATTGTTTCAATAAACTGCTAATTTGACAACCCTTCAGTTGACTGTGTACCTTGGGGCTGTTAAGAGAAAGACACACATTGCCAGTCTTTAAGCATGAAGTGAGTAATCTAGTTCCTCTGGCCTCCCCAAATGTTAGGGGCAAATGCATCCCTGCATAAGGAGAACTTAAGCTACTGAACAATTCCTCTGTTGGATCAGCCTCTTGGAGGGATATGTCTTACTGAAGGGGGGAGGTGGCAACCAGTTTGCTAAGCATGTAGCTGAGTCTTGTAGGTGATGCACACTGAAAGTTGGTGGATGCACACACTACTTTCCTCTTTTTTTCAGTGAGCTTTGAGGATTTGTGCAACTCCTGCCTTCCCCACTGCATGAGCTCAGAGCTTCACTTATTTTGGAAAACCATAGAGTCTGACCCCCTTGGCTGGCCAGAACTGAAGGTTGCTCTGCAGAGGCTTTGAAAGGATTCAGTTTCAAAACTTGTAGGCTGGATTTCCTTTTGGAATTATATGTGCCCTAAAAGTATGGCTCATTTGGTACTGATGCCCCTACACACCTGACTTTCTGCTAGACACTTGTGTATACACTGTGAGTTAATCTGTGCTTCTAGCAGTCATTTCTTATACCATTGGATAAAACCTCTGGAAGTCAGATGGACCACTCAGAACTGCCCACTACCCTTTCAAAGGCATCCACAGAGGAGATGTTTTTTCTTCATAAGTTTCTAATATTCATCTCCAGCATTAAAAATTACACTAAGAAGATCACAGATTTATAAAAATGCTGTCCTCTAAGAGCTTATGTAATTGCTGGTAATTATTTCATCTCTACATTTCATGAAGGCAGTGCCCTCACTGGAGCAGGAGAAAGGAGGCTTGTGGATGTGCCATTGCACACTCAGCTTTCCATGATTGTGTAACTTAAATAAAATCCAAAACCAACCCTGGTCACAGGCACAGTCTGCTGAGTAACATGGTGACATCACTGTCATTGGAGATTCTTATCTATAAGCATCTATAAGGTTTGGTCTGGGTTTAATATGGCTTAAAAGGCTGCTTTGCAGGCTAGTGGAATAAGAAAATGCAGAGACATTTCTCTCCAGCTCTAATGGTTTTGTGGAAGACAAGATTAAATATCAAAAAACTTCATGTGCTTACCTTGTCAATGGAAGCAGTGAAGTGTTTGGTTTCTTTGAAAAGCTATGTGAGAGCTGTATGCTCTGGAATCAGAGTGTAGATGTAAACAATCACTCATCCCACCGAGTCTTAAAACATCTCTGTTAATAAAATTGTTTTATACCAACCACAGTAGGACATTTCCTGGGTATCTGTCTCTTGCATCAGGAGTTGGGGCTGTCTGCCTATAATCATTTTCCAATAAGGAAGGAGAGAGCCTGGACTGCCTGACTCAGCATCAGTCCTTGGGTGACAAATAAAGTGCAGAGAAAATGGTGTGGAAATGCTTAAAATTAGAGTAATGGAGAGTGCAGGAAAAGGACTTCAACACCTAGCTAGCTGTTCTGAATGCTTATCCTTACAAAAAAAAAATCAGTTATTCAAATTGAATTAGTAAGTATTCAAATAGAAATTTTAAAAGGAAAGGAATCTGTGTTGTGACTTTTTTGAGGAATGGAAAGGAAAGCATTGGAAAGAAGAAGGAAATCCCCATTTATCCCATGTGCTCCACTTGGCACAGGTGTATGGTAGAGTTATCAGTGGTATGAAAATATCTGTGTCAAGGGGTTAATTTCCTTGAGGGGGACAGAGGAAGAAAGAACACATAGACTCTTGAAGGATGTCACTCTTTGTATGACAGAGCTCTAAATAGCCTTGCTGTATTAGCACTGAATGAAATACAGGCCAAACCTCATGCTGGCATACAAGCATGAGTTAATACAAGAGGACAGAGACAAGTTTGGGTGAGCCTCGTAGAGGCTTCAATTACCATTGTCACTTTTCCCACCCCCTGCCCATATCAGCAAATGTATGAACTATGTCAAACATTGCAAAATGTGTATGCCACTACCATGTATTTGCAGCCTCCCTGATGAAATGGCAGCTGCTCCATATGTGGAGAAGTGGTAGATGAGGTTAAGCTAAATCTGATGTCATGTGGGTAAATTCTTCCCAGACTGCTAGCAGAGTATAAATGGCCTGGTTTGTGGAACTGATGAAATGCAGCAAAAGCTGGGAATACTTCTGCTGGTAGCCAAAAGAATATTTTTCTCCAAAATATCCCCTCACTTTGCACTTGTTTTCACCTTACATCTCTTGAGCAATTGAAAACTACCCCACAACTGATGGAAAGGTTGTTTCTGATTCCAGCTGCTCTTGCTCTGTATCCATCCAATCTGTACAAGCTGCTTCCCAGCTAATATCTCTGGGATTGAATGAAAAGCATTTTTATGAAACTATAAAGTCCACTTTCTCATGGAATTGTGGCTTCATATTATTATTCCTTATAACTGCTTTTATAGTGTATCAATGTTTCCACAGTTTCTTTGTCCAGGCTCTCCTGATATACAGTATGGCACAGTGTATGGTGTACATAATCAAAGCTTTAGATGTCATGTACAAACCTGGGCTATGAACAAGTGTTGTTGCAGTGGTGTGCTTGCTTGACTCACATCAATGGCATGTTTATCTTTAATGTGTTTCAATTATTCCATAATTTAATGCTAATAGAGCATTCCTGGGGTTTACTTTATTATATGGAACCTAAACCATGTTTTCCAAGTCATTCTGGCATCTGTTCCAGCTGGATGAGAGGAGCTATTCCACTTGGATGAGAGAACTGATGGAAGGCCGAAACCCAAAACATACATGACAAAATGCCAGACAGAGAACACAGTGGGGATAATGTTAAAGCAAATACACTCCAGCTACAGGGTTAATACTATTACTAGGGTAATGAATCCTTAATGCTGCTCACTGATATTGCTTGTCTTCTCCATGCAACAAAGTGGTTGGGTCAATATCATAAAGCTTTGGTATAAAGTAGAATGAGATTGAGCAGAAGATCCTGAACTGACCCATTAATGTCTGCGTAGGAGAGTGAAATAATACAGATAGTGGGTGAACTCTCTGCATCCCTTCAGGAAGGGCTTTAATCAGAATCACCAGGAGAGACTTGTTTGATGCTAGCCCTAAGAGCTGTCAAGGGATGGAGCACTTAGGCTCAACTTCAGGCAAGCACTACATTGAAGAGGATATACTGGTGTCCTTCAAGGTGAGCACATGTTTATGTGTGCTGTTGGCCTGCAGCTCACTCATTTAACACCTTCCAGAACCAACTGGAGATAAATGTGGTGCCTTTGTCTCCTGCCCTTTTGTGTTTTTCTTTACCATGGACTAATCTGGAAACTTTCCAAATGGATTTGGGAAGAGTACTTGTAGGACTGAACCCTGTATCTGAGAGGCTCGTGGCAAAGCTCTTGTTGATTTCACTGGGGTGGGTGGTCTTTAAAGCCTATGCAGAAAGAGTATCTATCCCGTGACAAGAGCAATGCTTTGGTGGTTGTATCTCTCTGTTGGCAGTTCTGGGAATGTATCTTCATTTTAATGGCAGCTATGTGGCTCTAGGATGGTCTGCTCAAACATAGCTGTCTATTGTGGGCCTTGGAGTGCAGCTCTATGTGAATTAGGGAACTGTCCATGTGTCTGCAGCCAGGAGCTGCAGTGAGGCACAGAAGGCACAGCCACCTTCTGTGCCCACCTTCCCTATGCATTGCTTGGATATGAGTTTACCGTGGCAGATCTTTGCCTTGCCCAGTGACAGGCACTGATGTACTGTGTCCTGTGATCTTGTGAGTGTGAAGTCAAGAATACCTCTTGAGGCTGAACAGTTATGTGGGATTTTCCTTCTTGTTCCTTTAGTCTAGTGGGAGTTTGCTTTCTTTGGTCTAACATAACTGCTGTCTTCTCTGAGGAATGTTATGTCTGGCAAGAGTGGGAATGATAGAACTGAGGCTTGGAGCACCTTCTATCTTCACAGTGGGGATGCTGAATTACAGCTAAAAGTAGAGCCTTTATTCACTTACTTAAGTATTTTTGTCAGGTATAGCCAACCACAACTTGTTTTCTTAGATACATACATATGGAAACACTCTGTTCTGAATATGCTTTCACGTGACTTGTAAATAGCCCTGTGAAAGTGCTGATAACCCTAATAAGAGTAGGTTCCTACTTGCAGAAGTTCTGCTTGAAATGCCATAATTGCTGGTGTATGTTTTGGTACAATTTCCTTCTCTCTAGTGCTGTGAAGTAGAAAAAAAATGTTTTCTAGAACCAAAATACCAAGCTTTGATTTTTATGATTAACTGGGCAGAGTATACATTTCAGAGATGAAATTGGTATCTGAATTGGTATCTGCTTCTCAGTCTTTGGATACCACAGGATAGTCAGGGTCATAGGTCAAACATCAAGGTGTCACACATTCAGTCAAAGGACAGCAGTCAGGGGTAAAACATTATGGGTCAGAATGTCAAATATCATGGTCAAAAGCCAGGTCAAATATCACAGGGCAAATCTTGCTGTTGAGGTCAAGGGCCATATAGGAAGTTTTCAATCACATACTTTGTCAAAGGAAAACCACCATATTTTAGGATAAAATTTCTAAAGTTGACATCAAAAGTTACTAATCTAGAACAAGGGTCTAGATTGTTTAATGGAGATTTGCGTCAAAGGTCAGAGGTTGCCACTCCATCTCAAGAGCCAAAATGTACAAGTCAGGTGAATGATCAGGGGTCATGGTAAGGGAAAGGGGTCAAAGGTTTTGATCAAACAATGAAAGGTTATAGATAAGCGGTAAATGTCAGGGTCAACTGACAGGTCAGTGTCAGCTGCCATGTATCAACTCAACCAGAGTCAAAAGTCCATGCTTATGGTTTGGGGTAAGGTGTCGGAAATTGGACTGAGCACAAAGGACAAAAATAAAGGGTCGTGGTAAGGGTTAAGGGTTAGGTCCTGGGGGCAGAGGTTGTGTTTGAAGGTCAGTTTGGAATTTGGGAGTCAGATGTTGGGTCAAAGGTAATGGGTTACTGACAATAGTCTCATGAAGTGTCAAAGGTCAGGGACAAGCTGATAAGAGGACATTCAAAATCTGCCTGAATGCATTCCTGTGTGACCTGATCTAGGTATTCCTCTTCCAGCAGTGGATTGGACTAGATGATCACTTGAGGTCCCTTCCAGTCCCTGACATTCTGTGATTCTGTGATCCAGCTCAGGGGTCACAGATTAGCTGTCAAAGGGAGAGGTCAATAATCAGGGGTCAGGATCACTGGAGGGAGCCAGGGTGGATTAAGCCTTTAGACAAGACTTTGTCCCTTCCAGTCCCTGACATTTCTACTTGCCAATACAGTGATCACTTTGAACAAAACATAGGTAATCCTATATAGAATCTTCTTTGACAAAAATAGCAGTGTTATTAGAAAATTAGATTCCCAAGTATTGTAAACCAACAAAGCTTTGTGACACTACCAAGAGGGTGATTTACTCCAGATGAGAATTTGGAGGAACATATGGGGATTAGAATATTTAGGGACTTTCAGGTGTAGCTGGAAGAATCTATATGATGATCAAACACCCATCAATTAGCTGTCACTTTGATAAATAATCGAAAGACAATCTGTAAGCCAGGAGACTGTTAGGAAGAGATGGATGAATGAAAAATTTGTTGCAGATGTGAGACAAAGCTGAAATCAAGAGATGAAGAGTAAGAAGATTTTTGGGGGTTTGTTCATTGAGTTTGAAAAGAAAGATTCTGCAAAGAAATGTGGCTTGGGAAGTTGCTCAGTAGGAACATAAATGTCTCATGAAATACCATGGAGAGACACCTCTCAGAGAGATCTAAAAGGATGTAAACAAAAGGTAAGAAAGATATTAGGCATAGAGATTGCCCTCCATTTCCATTTAAGTCAATGGAGAGCCTCATGTTGGGTAGATGGATTGCTCAGCATGCAAGTGTTGAGGAATTTGTTCACCAGTTGTTTGTCCCTTGCCTGCTCCTTTCTTATTCTCTTGACCTTTTCCAGATGGGATTCCATCTTTTGCCTGCCCCTTCACAGCATGACAGGCTAATGATGGGAACCCTTTGGTGGTCACTGCCCTAGGAGGCCAAATTTGCTGCCTGTTTGTAAAATGCGGCTATAGCCAGTTTTGGATTCCTTGTTCACTGTGTTCCCCAGCAATTAATCAAAAGAGATTCAGTCCTTCTCTTTGCCTGTGCCACAGCTCCAGACAAAAGACTTGGAAATTTCCATCTATCTGCACTTGGAAAGAGTGGGAATTGCCATTTTTTGAAAGGGGTTAATAAAATCTCCAACAGAGAGTCCAGCAGAACATGTGAAACCTTTGCCAGTTCCTTGCAGGATGGCTGAAACACAAGCTGTCCCAGGGAAGTGTTTTCACCAAATCTCCTTGTGTCAATAAGGTCAGCTTGTGTTTCAATACTTTTAATAAGGGAAGATATTATTCCCCTGCTGAGGAAATAAGGATTTAGCAATTCAGAAGAGACTGCCAAAGAGAGGAGCGGAGGTATTAATAGAATCCTCTCCAGGACAAAAAAAGGGGGAAGACTTCATCAGAGTGAGAATTTTGGCAACACCAGAGAAAGGACCATCAGTCAGTTATGCTTATGGTTAGCTTGGGTCACAGGAGTAGCAGTCTTAGCTTAGAAAATTCCCATGAGATTGGCTTGGAATGAAAAAGTAGGCAAAGATATTTAACTGGACCTGATATATGATTTATTTTATCCCAACTTGTTTGTAGAGTGCCTTGAATTATTCTTGCCTCTGTACTCAAAAGTGGAGGAGAAGGGAGCACCAGGAAAGTAGGGGCTGTGCCTTGGGATCATTTCATACATAAAACTCTGAAAGCCTTCTATTAGTCATCTTTTATTTGTCCTCTGGAGATCTTCTGGGGACTTCAGGTAGACCAATTGAACTGATATTAGTTCCAAACCAAAACAGAGATTGCTAAAAGGTCCTGGATAAATTTGTGTACATTAATTCTCCTATTTCTCTTCCACCCATGTCTCATTTACCACAGTGAAATCCTGAGCTGAACTTGAAGATAGACCTTCCTTTTGTAATTGTGTTCTGACTTGCCCAGGTGGTGAGACTCAAAAGGAGAAACTTCCTGGTTTCAGGAGAAGCCAGGTGAGTACAGAACTATAAAATCCAGACATGCTTTAGATTGTGTCTGTCTGGGACTGAGTGAAAGAGAAGGATTGTCTGCAGGAAGGAGGAGGGTTGATGAGGATGACAGGTTCCACTCTGAATAAAAGGGTAGAAGGGAAAAGGGGAAAGCTGACCCAGTCTGGGATGCAAGTGTTGTGTACGGAGAGCTGCAGGAGTATGCTTGTTAGACTGAAACAGGGAGTCTAGATGAAATGCCGCAGTTCCTTTTTCAACCTAAAAGGCCTGCTTGATGACTTTACAGTGGTCACCAGTTTTGCCTCCACCTCAAGGGACCAACTCATTCTGAAAACACGTCCTCTGAAGGCTGGGCCTCTGGGTGTCACAGTAAGTTCCACTTATTTCCTCCATGAAATAAGTGTCATTCCTCTCAGATAGGGGTTCATGAGATTGTTTCTAAAAGTCTATGCTTTAGCAAAGCCATTGTAGGAGCCAGATACCAGCAGAACATGGAAGTGTCCTGGCTGCAGCCCTGTTCTTCCAGGGATTCCTCTTCCTAGTCTATGTACCCTGGTGTAGCCCCAGTGCCAAGAGGTCCTTGGGAAGCTGAAGCAGCTTTGCCATGCAGAGAGCCTGGAAAAGAATGCAAAAGCATTTCCAGTCATGTCAGTTGTTTAGAAATAGATTTGTGTATTTTCCATTTCTTCCTGGAGTTTTTCTTTAAATCGGAAACATTACAAATCTTCCTTTCAAATGCACTTTACATGACTGTGTGAAAAAAAAAAAATACAGCTACTGAGGTTCATATTTTTGTATAGTAATGAGCATACTATTAAAATATGCGTGTCTCTGAAGAGCTTAGTGATCATCAGGGTTATTATTCAGAGACAGACAATAGCAATATTAATGAGGCTCAGACATCTTTCAAATTAATCTGCAGCTTAAAGTCCACAAAATAAAGGCAGGATTTAGTTTTTCCTAACTGTGATTTCCCATTTCTGTCAAAATGTGAGTGTCTGTAGCTTGCTGAAAAAGAGATTAATTTCACCTTTTTTTAGCAGCCTACACTACCATAATAATGAGACACTTAAAAAAGTTGATTAAGAGATTCTCCAGAAAGGACTCTCCCTGAACTTTCCACTTCAGCATGGGGAATCCAGTACAGCTCAAAATACCATAAGCTTACAGTAGAATCAAGTCTCAAGCTTTGCATGGATGTTTTTGGGCTGCCATTTTTTAGCAGCTTCCTCAGCAGGATCTATCAGGGGTGGAGAAACAAGCGTCAAGCAACCCTTCTGAGAGGTAATGGTGGGTAGGTTACAGGCAGCATGCATGTTTTCTGTAGTAGTGTCCTCCTTTACCCAGTAAACATTTAGCCACAGGGTGGCGAGGGTGATACTGTTGTGAGGGTCATCAGATCAGGGTGAGGAAATGGATGAGGCCTTCTACAGGCAGATGAGGGCAACCTCGAGAGTACAGACTCTGGTTATTGTGGGGTATTTTAACTATCCTGATATTTGCTGGAAGGCCCACTCAGCCAGCCATCCACAGTCCAAGAGCTTCAGTGCTTCATTGTCCAGTGCTTTGATGAGAACTTCCTGATGCAAAAGATGGATGAGCCAACTAGGAGAAGAGCACTGCTGGATCTTATCCTCACTCTGGTTGAAGTAGCGAAAGTCGAGGGCAGCCTTGGTTGCAGGGACCATGAGATGGTGGAGTTCAGGATCTCTTGTGACAGAAACAGGAATGCAAGCCGAGTTACAACCCTGGACATCAGAAGGGCAAAACTTGCCCTTTTCAGGAAATTGCTAGGAGAAATCCTATGGAATAGGGTACTGGAAGGTAAGGGGACCCAAGAGATCTGGTTAGTGTTCAGAGACCACTTTGTCCAAGCCCAAAATGAGAGCATCCAAACAGGTAGGAAGTCAAGAAAGGGAGCCAGGAGACCTGCCTGGTTAAACAGGGAACTGCTGATCAAACTCAAGTGGAAGAGGAAGGTCTACACGTCATCAAAGGAAGGACTGACCACTTAGGAGGAATATAAGACTGTTGTCAGAGGATGTAGGGAGGCAGCTAGGGAAGCTAAAGCCTCCTTAGAATTAAGCCTTGTAAAAGGAGTCAAGGATAATAGGAAGTGCTTCTTTAAGTACATTACGAGTAAAACTTCCACTATAGGCAATGTGGGCCCACTGATGAATGAGGTGGGTGCACTGGTGACAGAAGTTAAAAAGAAGGCAGAATTACTGAATGCATTCTTTGTCTCTGTCTACACTGCTGGAGGCTGTCTTGAGGAGCTTCACACCCTTCAGATCCCAGACGATGTTAGCATTAAGGAAGAGTGTGCTTTGGTTGATGAGGATTGGATTAGGGACCAGTTAAGCAATCTGTATGTTCACAAATCCATGGGTCCTGATGGGATGCATCCAAGGATGCTGAGGGAGCTGGCAGAGGTCATTGCCAGGCCACTCTATCATCTTTGGTAAGTCAAGGGAAACAGGAGAGGTGCCTGAGGACTGGAGGAAAGCAGCTCTCTTTTTGTTTTTCTCATCTTGTAGAGAAAGATGGGCAGCAGCATCTGTAGTTTTCTCATTGGCCAGCATGCCCCAAACCATGACAGCTAGTCCCATCCCTCTTGAGAAATTAGGAATTTAGGAAAGGTGAATTGGGAATGTGTTGTATGCATACAGTAAATCCTAAGTTTTGGACAGAAGACTTGGAGCAGCACCTGCAGGTGGTTTTCTCAGCAGGGTCTGTCAGGGGTGGAGAAACAAGCATCAAGTGACCCTTCTGAGAGGTGAAAGGTAAGGGTGAGTAGGTTACAGGCAGCTAGTGTCCTGCTTTATCTAGTAAGCACTTAACTAAGGCTGCATGAGGTAATCCCTGTTGAGTTTGGAAAGCTGTCTCCTCTGTCTGGGTAAAAAACAACTGTTTTACCTTAACCACCACACGCTTTGAAAAGATGATGCCATGAACAGATTAATGGGTTCATGACAGATACGAAAGCATTGGACATCTCCTCTTTGTACAAATGATACTTTTCCTTTCCAATGTTTCTCTCAACCAATGCTGTGTTCATGAAAGAGCTGTAAATAATAAATCAACGAGCCTTTAAAAATTTTCCTGTTGCCAAATTAAGAGTTTCCACCATAGTACCTACCTGCATTGCCACCAGTGAAACGTGCTCTGTTTCAGCGTTAGTCCTTTCAGTCTAGGATAAGGATTTAAGGGATTTCTGCTCTTTGGCTACTTTCATTCTCTGCTTTCATGGATGAGAATTAATGGAGCTTTTTTTTTGTCTCTAATAAATATAAGTGAAAAAGCAGAGAAGTTCAAACCTAGCAAGTAGTAAAATCTTCCAACAGTGGTGTCTTCCACAGAACTGGGAGCATGGTCAATGTCAATGCTGTGGAAGTCTCTGCAGACAACCAGCTTCCAGGTATTACATGCCTGGCAGATTTTAAGATCAATTTGATGTCACAGGGCATGTCTGAACCTGGCTAGGCTTTGGGCTTGCGATAATGGGAACAGGGGTTCCTACACAGAAGGCAGTGAAGCTCATTGTAAAAAGGCGAGTTGTGTTCTACATACAGCCTATGAATTTTTACTTTGCCTCAGTGCAGGATAATGTCTACTCTTGAGGAATGCAAATGCTTTTACAACCCTGGCTTTGTAAGTTGAGAGGGAGGCATGCCCTCTCAAAGGTGTGTGGCATTGGCTTCTGAATTCAGTGCAGGCTGTTTGGATATATGGTCATGAGCCAGACTGCCCAAGGTGCTGAGATCGTTCACCAGGCTGTAGCATTGCTCTGCAAGAGCCTCTCACTGTGCTGTATGAAACATGTTTATAGAGATTTTCCAGCTTATATATTTGTGTCAGAAGATACAGGCTTAATATAACAGTTTTGTTCATAGGAAATGCTTTCAAAAGCAAAGTTCTGGAGTTTGTGAATGAATTTTTACTCAAAGATAAGTAGCACATTTTGGAATGGGTTAATTAGCTGTTTCCTTCAGAAAAAGACAGATTAAGCTGCTTCTCAGAGATAACAGTTTTGTAAAATTGTCTTCCACATCTAAGAATCTCCATTTGTTTTCTTTACCTCTGTCTATATCTGCTAGAAGTGTTCTTCATGTCAGCCATTTTGTTGGTGCCTTTGTTAATTTGTGCATTCTTTTCATTATTACTCAAAATTTCCCTATGCTTATTTTAGTAGAAACAAGACATCATAGCTCCTCTTTCATTTATACATGGAGTATCTTTGATTTTGAAGGAAGATCCATTCAATCTGCTTACAATGGAGTTTCTCCAGTGAAGCTCTGAGAAATCAAGCTTTAAGTGATACTCCTAGTTCTAGAGTTCAGGCTTCTGGAAGCAAAGAGAGTTAAGGACAGAAATACTCTGAGAAGTTCAGGTCCAGTGTTAAGTGAATTTTTCAAATATCTAATCTTCATAGAGTTGGAGGACTGCAGTATTTTAAATCAGGTAGAGCATTACAAATTAAAAATAAATTCACCCTTTCTTAGTTTTTAGATGGTCTACAGCTGGATTATCTGCCCTATTTCATCATGATTTGTGGAAGAAATACGCCTCCTTTACACCTTTCCCTGCTCTAGAAACAGTAAAAACATAAAGCCAAAGGAGATAAAGATAACTCCAAGCTTGCTGACTTGTTGCCATCAGTCAGTAGCTTGCCTGCACTTGGCAGTTGATGTAATTGTTACATGAACCTCCTTTTTTAGCACATCCCTCGCTCCAGCTCTACCCTACTAATGTCATTACAAGGTTGCGTATTTACTGTATCTTTCCTCATAGAAATTATTTCCCAAAACACACTTTTGAGGAAACTTCTCAAATGGGAAATCCCTGGTGTTGATCCTGTCATTCAGTTACAAAACCATTTAAATATGGGTCAGGTAAATTAGCAATACTGGGGCAACATGTGAGGACAACATCTACTGGACTGCCTTAGAATTGAAATCCTTGATGTCTCTGAAAATTTTACCTCAGAAGAGGGGCAGTGTCTGGATTCAGAACTTCAGAAATCAGGATCTGGATTCATGTAATTTTCCTGAGCTTATGCTCAGGTCAGTCTTTTCTTTTGAGGAGTATTGCAAGTTGTCTCTGGAATTATAAGGCATTCTTTTTTCCCAGAATAGTCACTGGAGGCCTTAAAGTTACTGTGGGCAGCACTTAGAAAGACTTTATTTTTAAATCAGTTCCTCAAGTTATATGTTCCCCTATGGCTGAGGACTGGACTGTACTAAAAAAAGGACCTGGGTTAGTGATAAAGCAGTTACTGTGTGTGCCAGTGGCTTAATCTTGTCATTGCAAATGATAGTCTTTTGCAAACCATGCAGAAGCAGCTGTGGACTGGGTGCTTCTCCAAAGTGCACTGTAGCTTTATTCTGCAACTCAGAAAAAGGATTGCCCTCTTTCCCAGATATGCAGTCAAGGAGATCAGTCAAACAAGGACAGAGAATATCAGTAAAAGCTGAGGTGTATTACCATGTCCATTCTTAACCTGTCAGTTGAAATTGGTGAACAGTAAAGAGTAGGAAATAGCCAGCAAATATCTACTATACCTGTTTTCAATTTATCAACTTTAAACAAAGCATGATAAGTTGACATTTCAGGTATCTGAAGCAGGGATAGATCACAAAAGAGAAAAATGTAGCTCTCATCACTGTGAGAATGGTTTTATATGACACTATATCCAAGGGGCCAGAAGTCATATGTCCAAGGAGGATTAATAAATAAGTTAAAGACTGTAATAAATCTGGTAGTCAAATTCAAAGTAACATGAAAACTCATCGTGGAAAAGTTATGGAAGCATTCAGAACAGGTCAAGAAATAACTTCGATGCTCATTTTGGGCAAAGAGGGTGTATTGCACTTTTAACTCACTTGCTTTTGTCAAATTACCAGACAACAATGTGAGAATATTGCCTAAGACAATGTGGATATACTAATAAGGGACAGTATCTTGCTTGTGTGCCGTTTTACATGAAGCACAGAGATGGTTTCTGTATTTTTAAATATTTAATTATTTTCATATTGTAGTAACAATGTTGGAGCCAAGATATAAATAGGATATAAATAAGGTAAGGTTTGTAGGAAAGGTCATTATTAAATGATACAAGAAAGCTGATGGCTGTATCTCTGAACCTTGCTTTGTCATTCTCATACATGATCTGTTCTCAAAAAGAAGTCTGTAGAGCTATCAAGAATCAGAGACTACACTATTTTCCCTTATGGCCTAGCCTAGGATTGACCTAAATTGTGTCATCTTCTATGCTCCCCTATACAGGACCATCTGTGACTAACATTTTTCTGATATCACTTAGTGTTAAAAGTTTAAGAAAGTGGCACTGATGTGCCTGGATGCCCAAGGAGAACTTTCCAAATGAAAGCAGCTCTGTGGGTATTTTGGATGTCAGACACATAGATGTGGCTTAAGTACATTAAGTACATTCTAAGTACCATATTCCATGTTCTTTCATTTTAGTGGAACACAACATGCAAGTTACTGTCAATTGGAATCTACATGCCACCACGTACCTGTGTGATACAATGAAAGTTGTTTTATTTTTCAAGATACCAAAATCGTCATTACCTGAACTCAAGGATTTTTCTGTTAAGCACATAAGAGGCATTGGACATAAACTTCCTACTGGCAATCTTAAGGTAGATTCAAGGGACTTCATAATTTGATCATTTGCCAATCTGAGGATCAAACAGGAAGACAGGTTTCTAAAATGTTTTTGTCCTCATTGGCTCATTATCTGAAAATTAACCAGAGAATAAGGTTCTCACAGACTTGCAATAGGATTTGTGCCCTCAGGCCACAGAATATGCATTTGTGAATCTTGTTCCCAGTGAGGTTCGATACTCCTCCTTCTAGTAGTGTTCTTCAGTAACCCTTGAACATTTAAAAACTTAACTGGATCAGAAACTCTTTAGTATAATTTGTCTTGCTAATTGTTGTGCAAGGTATCCTCAACCTCACTTCCTGCTGTGGCTCCACAGTTGCTTCTTTTTTATCTGACTTTTTCAGATGGGTCCCTCAGTCCTCTGGCTGATTTGAAAAGTTTCTAAGTAAACATGCAGAAGTGGGTACAGTGATTTATAGACTGCTACTGGAATTGAAGGAGGATTACTGGCAAGTGACTAAGCAAGTTTGTTCAGTAAGATACCAGACACAGTGAAAGGGAATAGGCTTATGGCCCTTGGGCAATGTGTACCTGTACTTTAAGACCTTCTGGTTTAAAATATCACTGGAATGTGCAAGGTCTCAGTAGGTATGTTAAAGAGACTGAAGATAGGAGCATGCTCACAACAACAAACCAGACATGATCTCACTATGGAAAACACACTGTAAAAGAAAGAATCCATTACCTTACCTGTACTGCTTTTTGTGCTTGAACCTGTCTTCACGACTTCTGTTGTCCTCAGTGAGCTCTGAACCAGGTCCTCAGATAAGGAGGCAAATCAGCACAGCTTAAGGAAAAAGGAAAGGAAATACTAGGACATATGCCATTCTTTAGAAGTTCAGATACTGACAGAAATTCTTTAAAAATTCTGTTATTTTACTGGTAGCAAACTAATGATGAGACTTTACTAGTAGAGCAACTTTTATCATAGAATCATAAGGTTCAAAGGCCATCTAGTCCACCCCCCTGGCTGCAAAAAGGAACATTCTGAACTAGGTCAGGTTGCTCAGAGCCTCATCAAGCCTGGACTTGAATGTTTCCAGAGACTGGGCCTCCATTACCTCTCTGGGGAACCTATTCCAGTGTCTCACTACCCCCAACTATTATTCCTCATTGGTAAGTGCTTTCCAGAACTTTTGTACTGTCCACATCTAGCTTTGAACTCTGCAGCTCAGAGAATTTCCTATTGCCTCCTAGCGCCTCTGTGTGGTCAGAACAGGATTTAGCCTCAGCACTTTGGGAGAACAGAATTGAATTTTGGCATCAAAGACTATGACAGATATTTTTCCTGCTCTACTTTCCACTTTCTATTCCCGTGTTTTTCCAAGGGGAAAAATATCAGGGACCTACAGAAGATCACAATTTCTCTGTGCTCAGCAAAGGAAGTTTTAGCTCATGTAACCAGATGCAGTGGCCTCCAGTTTGCTTGATGATGTACCATGGAATCAAAGCCACCTCCGGCAAGAATTATCAGGAGAAAAAACAGCGGGAAAGTACATATGATGCAGAGGTCCTTCCTGCAGAAGCCCATGTGATCGGTATCACTGTGCTGTCAATGCTGGAATACTCAGTGAAAACACTGCAAAACACAACACTGAAGAATAGATCTTTGCACCATCCAACTTCTCCTCAGACCTATTTACATGCAAGCAGTTAAGGGGGCTAATCTATATGTGATTTGTTGACAAGCCTGGGCTTCCCTGGGGGGAAACAGTAAGGTTAATAAATGAGTCCCTGTCTAACCTTAACACTTGTGTACTGTTTAAAGCCTTTGCCTGTTGAAGAGAAGTCCAGAATACCTCAGCCAGAGGGAAGATACTGTTTTTCATGGCAACATCTATGTTTTGAGAAGTTTTTTCTTTCCTTTTGAAGTCAAAGCAACTGACAAGTCTATAGTACATTTGCAAAACAGTAACATCTGTCTTCTGTCAATGTACTGTAACTGCTGGAACTAGCATAGAATGTAGGATGAGCCACCTTCTATCACAGCGGGTTCTAATGCAGACCACACCTCAGCAGCACATGAGACAAGGACACAATGGTACTAGTTCCCAGGATAGTGCTTGGAGCTTGGTGCCATTTAGCAGCATGCGTTTTGTTTCCTTTACCTGGCCAAAAGAATCCTCCCAGTGAAATGTAATGGCATTGTAATGAAAAAAGAATTTGGTGAAAATACTTTGACAGCTCTGTAAAACTTCCTGAGACAATACCACAGTAACATTGAATCCAATTTCTATTTTCAGTCAGTGTTTTTGTTTCAACAGCGTAATTTGCAAGAAGAAATGAGATACATTCATTGGGCTAGGAAAGACTGAATTAATTTCTGCTTACCTGTTGACAGACAGTAACATCCATATTCAATTGGGAAGTGTTAGAAAGCTTTTGTTATTTGTTTGTAATTTAATTTTAGTTTTATAACTCCTTTGTTTTAAATTATCTTTTGGCTCACAGAACTTGCATGCCTGCCATAGCTCTCTCTGGATGGCTAATAAATAGCTTCCAAAGAATCAGGAGAAATTCTCTGGAAATAAAAAGGAGAAATATACTGTGGATAACCAATTAAATTAACATTCATTAGGCAGATATTTTTTGTAATGGGTCTTCTTTACATAGCTGAGTGAGGATGCCTCTAGGATGCTTTAGTGTTACTTATATTTTCCATGGCACATAATTGTGCAAGCTTAATGGAAATGTAATGTTTTTCATATAAATATGAAAATCAGAGTGAAGAAAGAACAAAAATTAACATTTGTCAAGATCTCCCCAGCCATAACCAAAATCTCTGGTTACAGTCTGCTCACTGACATGTGTTTAGAGTCACTCTTTCTTGAAATAGAGCATCCCCTTTGGGAGTATGACCTAATTGGAAGCTGACAGAGAATGAGGAGCAATTCCATTCACTCCATGGAGTCTGAAGCAGTGGACTTTACCGTCCATATTTTCCTGTTCTCTACTGTTCTCTTACTGGATTTTGGTTTTGTAAAATTGCCATGTCTGGTGTCTCCAAAACAGTGTTGATTGCCTTTCTAGTGGATCTACTACACACCAGCGTTAGTTACTCAACTTAGCCCCGAGGGAAGGAGCACTGTAGTTTGTGCTGAGCAGAAGCTCTGATGATAAAATCAGTATTTCATATTTTGCACTTAAATTTTACTTCATGGCATTCACTCATTATGGAGTCACAGATAGTGTTTTGTTTTGTTTTCTAAGTAAAATCACATCTCTGGACATTTTAAGATCCTAGTAATTAATCCTAATGATTATTTGGTTTAGTTTTCTGGTCCTAGTAATGCTTAAGCTGTATTTTATTAGAAATGTCATTACTCAAAGCATTGGAAAACACATTTTCACGATCCATTTGATACCTATGGTGAGCAGGGGAAATCTGTCTCATTCCCTGTACATTTTTAGAAGATGACATTTTAGGATCATGATGAGCAGTGGTGCAAACTGGCTATATTAAACATGTAGGAAAATAACATTAAGTTTTATTTTTCAGTAACATGACAGCAAGAAATACCTTCAAAGAACCCTTCCTGGAGTTTCTGGTTTTATCAGGGTATTTGGTCTCTCTGGTTCAGTGCCTAGTAAAAACAGTCCAGCTTTAATAAAGCACAGATGTTGACATACTCACTCACCTCCATCATTGCATGGATGCATTTCATACTGAATTTCACCTAAGGAATTTTAGACTTCACAGATAATAATCAAAAACATTTCTGGCTTCCCATTGGGATCATTGCTGTTTTTTCAGATCAAAGATGCCCCATCAACATAATGACTTGAGATAGAAAGTTGTGATTTTTTTTTTTTTTTACATACTAATGAAAAGATTAATGTGGCTTAAGTATGGTAAATTGGGCACCTCTGTTTCCTTAACCTTGTTTAGCCCTTATGCCATTATACCATATTTTTGCAGTTCTTTCCTAAAATGCCTCTTTCTCCTTTGCTAACAGCAAGGGTAGTAATCTATAATAAAGTTAGGATTCTGTTTCAATATAATTAAATATATTTCCTTGCTGCATACATTCCAAGCATTCCTTGGAAATACTTCCTTTTTCATGTATAGAAAGCCTGATACGTTTAAATTTCAACAGTTCCATTAGTGCACAATCCTGTACTTTATTTCTAATGATACATCAGATCTGGAAATTCCTCAGCCAGTTCAAGACAGGCAAAGGGGCAAGTTCTCAAAGTAGCAATCTGGAGGTACACCCGCAAAATCCATATAATGGTTAGCAGATTTTTATACTTCACTTTGAAGATTTATCCCTTTCATACTGAGCATGCCCTGTAAACCATAATAGATTGTTAGCACTGATTAAAAAAAATTCCTTTCCAAAAGCATACCGCCTCTAGAAGGAAGAATGGCTTAGTGTGGTTACTTTAATGAACAGCTCTGTGAGGGGCAGCTGGAAAGGTAAAGAGAAATGATCCATTTCTGGACTCATGAGAGATTTGGATATTTTGTTCTCTTTTCAATTGCTCTCTTGTAATCCTTGAAGACTGAATTAAAGGGAATTCCCATGAGACAATGGAACCATGGTAAAAAACCATGAATGACTTATGTTTTGCCATGGGAGGTAGACCAAAAAGATAAAGAAGGTACTGAGACAATTTTTTTGAAGAAAAAGAACAACAGTAAAAAAACCCAAAATAAAACGTGTGTATCTGTGTGAGAGAAGGAATCCTGGTGGAAAGAGGGTCAGTTCTGGTTTCGATTTACCTGCAAAGGGGATGGTGTTGGAGGAGGCCACAGCTGCATCGCTGAGGTTATCACTACTAGAGTTTATCACTACAGCATATGGGTACTTTGCTTATTTTCATTCTTCACTACTATTTTTGCAAAATTAGCAGGCTCTACTGATTACTTCTTGGCTCTTTACAAAACTTGTCCTGTTCTGTGCAATGTTAGGTTTGTGATGCCAGAAACCACAGAGCCATCAATGTGCATGAAATTTTATTGTATAAGCATGAAAAGTTTTTTCTCACGTCCATTTATCAGGGAGATTGGGAAGTATCCAGATTCTTGAACTTCACTTAAAAAAGATGGTTAGATGGTTCTTTTTTTTTTTGCTATGATTTTGCATTTCCACAACTAGCTGAGAGTGGACTCCAGCAATACAAAACTGATAAGCTATGGTTGATTGAGCCCAGTGAAGTTTCTGCTTAATGTCACATAGGGATCTATATACATAATAAGGAACGTTGACCGTATTGCTAAATGCTCTACCTTGACTGAAATACCATGATTGACCAATGCTGCGTACCCTCAAAATAAGAAGACAGATGTTCTCATATGTTGTCTTCTACTTTGTGCTTCCTTTAATATTTGTAGGCTGAAGACAGAGTAAAACAAAATAAAGGACTGAGTTAGACTTCAAGCCATTGACATACAAGCATCTGGCACAACTTTCCTCCATTGGACTCCTTAGAATTATGTCTCAAAGTGTGAAATATTTTTTTGGTTTATTTACTGTTACATGCTTTTTTCTGCATGTCATTGAAATCCTACCACTGCTATGGCACTGCTTCAGCAGAACTGAGAACCCATTTGACTGGTATATTTTAAATAGCATACAGTATCACACTGGTTATTGGGTTAATTACATCTTAAAGTAGATACAGTAATGACAAATAGCAAAGGCTATTATCCAGTGTATTAATTTAAAATAAATTAGAGCATTAGAAAACTCTAAAGCCTCCAGGATTTTAGAGGATAGAGTTGAGAGCACCCTTGTGAGGTCACCTTACTTATGTCTCCACCTAAGATTAAGCCCTTCTCAACTGCCTGTGGGGATAGATACTCCCCACTTACTCTGCTACTCTTCCAGAAGAGAGCCTTTCCCAAGAGACTGGTCTGATTTTTCTTGCTGCAGTTTAAACCTTGCTATAATTTCCTTGGAAATGGAGAATGAGTTTATTCTTCCTGTCTTACCATAGCATTTTGCATAAGTTCATATGTAGTGTTACTTTCTGCCATCTCCTTCCTGCAGTTCCACAACTAGCTGAGAGTGGACTCCAGCTGAACACAGGTCCACACGGGGACTTTCCAGTGCTGAGCAGATTAGAAGGATTCCTTCCTGCATCTTGAATCAGAATCTGGTGTTCATGTTTTTTTTGCCATTCCTTGTAAATGGTTTCTATAGTTATTTTGACAATGGAACAAACCAAAATTTGCATCCATTTGTTTTTTCCCAAAGCCATATTCTGGTTCCAGCAAAGCCTTTGAAAAGTTAACCATTGTATATAATGCGATCAAGATTTGGTTCTGAGTAGATATTAGTTCTTGATATAATAAATGAGTTTTGAAGTCTGCAGCTAACTGAAGTACATGGAATTTTGAGGTCTATAGGTAACCTTTTGTCTGACTCCACATGAAGAAATTGAAGTGGGATGTGCTTACAATAGTGTGGCAAGTCTGGGAAGAAATACCTTCCTTCTAGGACAATTAGAGCAGGTCTGTTTGAGAGTCAGTCTTTTCTGCTACACAAGAAAAATCCTAGCCTTGGATCTATAGGCTGTCCCTTGCTAAGAAGCTTAAATTTCCCTAACTGTGTAGTCTGTTACTTTGATTGTGTTCCATGTATACAAGACAATCCAACCAATCTGTCATTTGTGACTTAAACCTTGAGTGTTATAAATAAATGCTGTGCAACTGCTGGCTAAAGGACAAATGAGTATATTAAGATGATTAAGGGAAAGCAGAGCATCAGTCCAACTACAATAAAGCTAATATCATTCAGTCCCCTGTAATTTAAAACAGCTGTCAGCTAGTACTGGCTTGTGATATAACAAGCCAAATTCTTGGACACTGAGTTATTCTTAGAAATATGCACACAGGCATTGGCAAGTCTTGCTGCAAATTGCCTGTTGCCAGTACCCTGTCAGTTGTATGTGCCAACAGATATAAAAGCTATTGTTGTAGCTCATGAAAAATAACTTCAAGTTTTTAATTTCAAATTACTGTGGGGATAATGGGAGCCAATGCTTTTTAAACTGAACCTCACATAAATGAGAAATAATTTGGTAAATGTTGTTAAAGGAAGTTCTGTTCACTCATTGTAATGGGCAGCATGTGACCCAGCCTGGTGACCTCAAGTGAGAGACAGGAAAAAAGGCAGAGAAAGACAAAGCTGCCTGCCCCTGAAATGGAAAAAAAAAAAATAGTGCAAAATAAGTAGGCATCATACTTTCCACAAAAGCTATAATATATATTATTTTAAGTCTTGTCTGTTGAAATGTACACCATCACCTATTTCATTTAGCCTCCCTTTCAAGGTCCATGCAGCTACTGGCATTTCCTGTGTAATATCACTTAGGAAAGTGAAAACATAAGTGGAATTTTCATTAAAAATATAGTTCGATATGAAGCTGACTTACTTTCACATAGACCATGATTTCAACTTCAAGAATAGAACCATTGCCCTACTGAAAATTTGTATTTGGGGTTGGAATTTACTGAATTTGCTTTTCCTTCCTTTTGTTCATGGATATGTGTGATTCTCAGCTTTACACTTTCTCCTCACTTTTGTCTTTCATTCCTGCCCCTTAACTGAATACCTACACTTTCACATTCTGGTGAATGTTGTAGGTAATTTGGGAAAGAAGGATGGTAGAAACATATATCTTCATAATATCCATGGAATATATTGATGAAGTAATGCTGTATACTGGAATATTGCTGCTTTTATGGAATTCGACGTGTAAGGCAGAATGGAAAAACTCTGGTGATTGTTATAATTTGTTATTGCATTTTATGAGAAATTCAGACCTCTTACTTCCAAAATTTGTCAGCCGTATACTTTCAATAAATAGAAGAACCTAACTGAATTTTTAGGTGTGAAATGGAAAAAAAAAAAATAAGCCCTGTCAAGGGAGTGACACTCAACTGCATGTATGAACTCTGGGGAAAATCTGAAGTCAGAAATGGTGAAGCTGTTGAAGCTTTGGCACCTACCTGATAGACAGTGACTCTTGTGTGGTTTTAAGGATGTAGTTTACATACCTAAGTCCTCCTTCGCTGCTAGGTCTGAATCCCAATTGAGTTGTAATTGAATTTTGATGCCAAAGTAAACAAGCATCTTAAAAATTGTTCTCAGTGTGTTCCAAAGTTGTTGGTTGTTTTTCACTTGGGTTTAAGACTATTTCATGCTCTGATAGTGTAGGTTGTTTCTTTTCTCAGGGTTGATGGAAATCTCGTATTTTGTTTGAATCTGATTTGCTCTAAGTTTCAATTTGAGCACTAGGCTTGAACAAAAGAAAATTAGTTTTGTTTCATCTGCTTCTCTCTTCTGATGCAAATATTTTGAACAGTGGTGGTTCTGCAGAAGTCATAAGTGAGTTTGTCAGTTGTAGTTCTGTCAGTCTTGGAAGCAGGTAACTCAGATAACTTGTGCATAACTCACAAGTCTGGTGCAATTCAACCAGCTGCTCCTGTTGTGTTCATTTCTAGTCCTTCATCAGAGGCACAAATTTTGGTACAATATGCCAAGGGTCAGAAAAGCACTTATTTGTCAAACACCAAAAATTGTTCTGGACATGTAGCTCATTATTGAGATCTCTTTGGAGATAGAACAAATGTTAGCAATAGTTGAATTTATTTTCACAATAGGACTTAGAACTAGCACTGCTGCACTCAGTCTTCCTTCTTCTGCCTGAAGTTTCACAGGATGAGGTATTGCCCCTATTTTGCAGATGGAAGAAGCCAGAGGTAGAGAAGCACTCCCAGTTGAATCTTTTGGTAGAGCCAAATAACAAGAGTCCTGATTCATGCTCTGTGCTGTTTGCTTGATTACATTTTTCTTTTCCTCTTTATTTGCCAGTGAATCGTGAGAGAGGGTGACCCCAATTTAGAATGCAGATGGTAACATTTAAATCTCATGATAGTCTTCATCTAGTGGGTTTTTTTTTTAAACCTCACAATATCTATGTCCAGAGATTTAACTGAAAAATAAGGAACCTCTGTGTAGAGTATGAGGATTTAGCTGTACTAGTTTTATGTTCTGAGCTTATATAAAAGAATAATCGGCTTATAGAAGTATTTCCATTTATTTTCTTTTTTTGCCACAGTTCTTCATTCTGGCTTTAGTTCCTTTCTCTGTCTTTCAGAATGAAACCACAATTATGGTTATGTTGTACTCTGTCTGGGCAATGTTTTAACAGAGAATTGCCCAGTTTCTCTCAAGAATATGGCTATTCTGTCAACAATCACCTTCACGGACTTGTCTGCTTTCTCTCACCTAAACCAACAATATGTACTTTACCAACAATAAGATGAACTCTGTTTTAACTTCTAGCATTGTGAATTCATCATTATTGTGCTGGTGACAATTACTCTGATTTATAATTATGGGGTGAGAAAAGAATTTTCCTCAGTAGGTTTCTTTTAACTGTGATAGTATCAGAGTTGGTTCAGGTTGAATCTAAAACAGGGAGCAGTGCTCCCTGCCGACTTGGAAGTGCATGGGTATGAACTCCCGCTGTGAATGTTTTCTATAAACTGTGGAGACTACAGGCTACTTTGGTTTTCTTTGATAGTAAAGGAGGCTGCCTGTATATTTTATAAAACCTATTTACTTGCTAGAAAGAGAAAACAAATGGAAAGTGTAAACCATTTCCCAATAACTTAAAGAGTTTTTCCTCCATTAAATGTTTTTCACATGGAAATCTGTAAGTCTGGTTGCAATACAAACACAGTGAGTCCAAAGAAATGGTAATTACCAGCACCATTCAAACAAAGTGCTATTTTACCCTTACAGGTCTTCTAGGGAACTGATAAGGATAAATTCTCATTTGCCTCGCTGTGGAAAGAGCATGGTGGATCATCTCTCCTTTGTGCCTTTGCAGCTGCGGGTTCTAATTGTGACTGGCATGACTCAGATTAGACATCAGACAAAACTCTCTAAAGGCCAGGAGACCACGACAGGAGAATAAGTCGCCTGAGGGTGTTGTGGGATGTGTCTGGCGGATTGTTGGGCTGTTAGACAAGCATTCGTCAGGAATGACGGTGAGCATAGCTGAATCTGCTCCGGGGCGGAGGGATGGACTTGCTGACCTCTCAAGGTCCTTTCCAGCTCACGTGGCTGTGATTGAGGGAAAGGTGCAATTAGTTATGCTGGGAGCGAAGGGAGTGAGTTGACAGCGAAGGAAACGCATGATGAATGACTCTTTATCTAGTTCCCTCACTGTTTTCCCTGCTTGCGGGCTTTCTGGTAAAGTTTTCCCTGCTTGCGGGCTTTCTGGTAAAGTGTGATGATACATTTGATTGTAGTGCTTTATTCAGCCACTCTATTTGTATAATATAATTAAAGACAAAAAATTGCCTTCATTTTTTTGGTACTTCTTTTGGTTGCATTTCCCTTTGTATGCTTAACATCTTCTGCTTAACATCTTCTGCTGTAGCTGATACATCACTCATTTTGAAATCCTGTTCCTGAAGTCTGTTAACTGGGGGCCTGCAGAGATACATAAATTTGTAGCAGCTGATCATCAACTTTGAAAGCAATAAGAGCTGTTCAAATCCAGCTAATAAAATACTATAAAAACATGTTTCTTTCTCTGATATTATTTGTAAATGAGAAAAAGGCATCCAAAATGCGTGCTCTGATCTACAACTGTCTTTAAAGCATCTCTGAAATATAGTGTGCTTGAGAAAATCTCTTTCTTAAAAGAATTACTCTTTCCAGCATTTGCAAGATGTCATAAACTGTTTTATGCATAATGGAACATGTGTGACACTAATACTTATTTTCCCAACATAATTTACCAGAAAATAAAAGAGAAGGAGGCGGGTTTATTTTGCAATTTCTCTGCAGCTGTTTGTGTGACTGTCCAGTGCTGACAAGAATGAAATTAAAAGAAACAATCAAATAACTTCTAAGATTTAGACAAAATGGAGAAAAATCATTTAGAATGGAGAAATGAAGAATTTGTTTTCTAACTCCTTGTGTGATTTACCAGAGTGACTGCACATGCCAGCTTCAATGTCTGTAGTGCTATAATGTGGAGAGCAATACTGAGGAAGGTCTCCAAAGAGGAGACCAGGAGACCTTGGACCTGCAGGTTCATCTTTAATATTCCCATATAAAAGGAGATTGTCAGCTTAGACCTCCATGTGTTTCCCTAGCCCTCACACCTGTGATAACTCTATTATAAGATTGTGGCAAGTCAGAGACNAACTTCTAAGATTTAGACAAAATGGAGAAAAATCATTTAGAATGGAGAAGTCAGAATTTGTTTTCTAACTCCTTGTGTGATTTACCAGAGCGACTGCACATGCCAGCTTCAATGTCTGTAGTGCTATAATGTGGAGAGCAATACTGAGGAAGGTCTCCAAAGAGGAGACCAGGAGACCTTGGACCTGCAGGTTCATCTTTAATATTCCCATATAAAAGGAGATTGTCAGCTTAGACCTCCATGTGTTTCCCTAGCCCTCACACCTGTGATAACTCTATTATAAGATTGTGGCAAGTCAGAGACCCCCTTGAAGACTGGTCATCCCTTTTAATGTTGACTGAAAGGAATTAAATTTCATATTGTGCTTGGCAACTAGACATGCTGTGCCTAGGAAAGTCCTTCTTGCACAATGGCCTAATTTCAACCTGAGGGCTCTTCCATCCACTTTCAGGATATCTTGCTCCCAAAGGAGCAAATCTCCTATTAACTCTAAAGCAAAGTATGGCCTCCAGACTCTAAATCTATTTTCTTTCAAGATAAGGGTAACTGCAGTATTTCAATGGGGTAAGGATAGGCTATTAACTCTGCTTCTAAACCTTAACAAATAAATCTTGCCAACATTTCAGGAGCTGATTTTGCATCCAATAACACAATGTTTTTCTTGAAATCTAAAATAGGTAGCTTCTGTAGAATGTACAAACCCCAAAGAATAAGTGTCCATGCCTTGAGAAGTAAAAGAGCCTCCTCAGAAGCAGACCAGAAATGTAGGCAGTGTAAAGAGTCCATTTAAAAAAAAATTAAGATGGTAAGAAGTGTCAGCAAAATAACTTAGCCCAGGCTTTTCAGTGAACAAGGAGGGAACAAGGTGACAAGACTAGAAACTGAGAAGCCAAAGTGAGAGTGAGGAACTGGTTTTGCTGTCACTGAAGAAAAGTGACATCAGTGATTTAAAAAAATGTAATAGGCAGGAGGGGAGAAAGTGAGGTAACAGGAGTTATTTTAAATGACTGATAAATGGAAGGAATTAGTGGAAACCAGTGAAGACCAGATGCAGCTGTACTGCAAAGTAATGCTCATAAAAATGACTTCTTGTTGTGTTAAGGCATCATTCGGTAGACTAGCTGGCAAAGACATCATGGATTTAGGCCTCTCCCCCAGGTAGGTCTCTGCTTGAACTGGCCTGGTTAGCAGTATTTTATTGAAAAATGCTACATTACTAAAGCTGACATCCTGAGGGTGAGACTTTATAGACTGAGCTTCACACAACCCTTCACCAGGGGCACAAGGGAGTCTTATAGTGGAAAGTAAAATTAAGACTTAGGATTCTGTTTAATTGATTCGAGTGAAGCATGTCTGTTAAAAATGGGGGGGCTTGAGAAATTAATAAGACATTGTTTGTTTTCAGGTGTAATGGCAGTTCAGGGACACGCAGTGGGGTACACATCCAGCAGTCAGGGAGCACATGCATGAAGTACAATTGCTGCCTACATCAGGTATTCCGAGTGCAGGAATGCCCAGAAAGGAGGCAGTAGAATCCATGGGATGTCCAAGTTTCGACTGTCTACAGGCTGAAGAAGAGAAGTAACTGTTTTCTGTCCCTGTGTCATGCTCTCTATTGTTAGAGAGCTGGAGCACATCAGAAGAGGTGACATTTGCACCATCAAGCACAGGTCTGCTACCATGATTCTTCCTCGCCAAGCAAAGAGCAAAAGCAAGTGGCAAGGGCTGCTGCAGCTCAAAGACTTTGCTTGATCTCTCCTTGGGTATGAGGTCTTTGGGCAAAGCCATGCAGTAGCTATCAACTGAGGTCTTCATATAGATTAAGAAGCACGTCAGATGATGTCCTCTGCAGGTTTGCTTGTGTTTTGCCTTTTTGCATTGAACAAAAATTGTTAAAATAGCTGCTTTTATTAAAAGCTCAAATAGTAGTTCCCTCAAGTTTATGAGTAATTAAGAGATTTCATGCTGTTTTTCAGGGACAGGAATAGCATGGTGTATTTTACAGTACAAAGCCAAACCAAGGTCCCAGCCTTGCAGGTGGGATTACTGTATACAAATGGCCCTGTGGGCTCATGAAGAGGTCCACTGGCTCCAGCATGTGGCTCTGGGCAGGTGGTTAACTGCCCTATGGGTAGTCCATGGCCTGGGCCCAAATACACCCAGCTCTAAGCATGGGCTGTGCTCACCTGCCCATGTGGCCCTGCCATAGGGAGACAAATACCCAGAGAATTCAAAGACAGGGCAGGCAGCTTCAAGCATTAGTAGTTCTGCCTGGAGGAAGGCTTTCAGGTAAAAGGGGGCAGACAGAGTGAGGTAAGTCATTTCCATGCCAGATGCAATTTGCCTGTGCAGCCATGAAGCTTGGGGTTGGCCCTGAATTTAGTTTAGACCTGCCACATCTGGCTAGAGCCAAATTGCAGGCACAGCAGCTGCATTTCTTGTACCAAGGCAAAATTTGGCTTCATTTCCCTGCATGAATACTGAAAGTAGTGCCAAGCTGGAGCTGATGTAAACATAAGTGAACCTCTAAACTATGCCATCTGAAGCCTTGGGAATAATGGCTTAGGAAGCGTCCGATGGGAGTGATCAGTGATTGAATAGAACAAACACTCCTAATCATACAGACGTCTGCATCTGCAAACCACACCCAGCTGTCAAAGAGATATTAGCACTTCCTTCTATCTCCTGCAAAAAAGAATTTGCATCTGTGGTTTTTTAACTCAAATCCCATTGAGGCTGGTCAGCAGAGGCCGTAGGAGGCACATCCCCTAAGGGGCAGGGGAGCTGGAAGGGCAGTGATAAGCCAGACCAGACTGGCTCTTCAGCCTTAGTTAATTTCTCTGAGGGCATCTTGAAAGGAAGCCCAGCAAGAGGTTTTAATGTCATCATCCAGACGGTGAGTTGTTTAGTTTTCAGAAATGATTACCATGAGGAAGGGAGAGATTAGGTCCTGGCAGTCAGCCCTCCCTGTCACTTTGACACAAAAATGTTGTTATCAGTGCCTTTAAGCAGGCTAATTGATCATTTGTTAACAGTCTCCCTGACCATCAAGGTCCGGGAGGGGCAAACTTGTTAAAACGATGGCTGCTGTTTGCTTTTTTAAAAAAAAAATTGGCTAGATAAAACCGATTTGCCCCTGACACGGGGCTCAACATCCCACTGTTTTGACAAGAGCTGTAGGATTATTAGTGACCTCCAGAGGTCGGACTGTACTGGTTTTCCCATATCATCTATTAGGGACGGCCCTCATTAACACGAGGGCCAGGCAGCTTCTACTAGGATATTAAATTAATGATGATGTGGAGCCACGAGTGGTACCTGCAAAAGGCAGGCTGTCATGTCCTCTGGTTTGCAGCATTTTCTTTGCCTCTGCCTTCACAATTTTGTTTAACTCAAAACAGCAGAAATGGCCTACCACGGAGTATAGGCTGCACGTATAAAAAAGGTAACAGAATCCACAGGAGATTTTCTTTCAGGTCGGGTTTGCACCCTCCCTTGTTCTGACTCTTTGTGACATTTAAGAAGGATTGATAGTTGAGGCATTGCAATAAACTGTGCTGTTTTCTTTTGCTCCTCTCCCCTCATCACTTCTAATTATCTCAATTGTCAGGTCTGGGATCCCTCAGACTTACAGAAGTGATGCTGAGAGAGGAGAGCCAGAAGAATTTGCTTACATTCAGCTCTTCAGGCATAATCAAAGGTTGAGTTTGCTGTATCTTTTACATGTGATCGGTTGATCCAAAACAGTGGTCATTTAATTTGAAAGTAGTGGCTTGAAAACAAATAGAAAATAAGATCTGTAAACTGACCTGAATTCCTCCTCCTGACTCCTGGTTCATCCAGCCTCCAGGTGCCATGTGCTGTTTACATTAGACTGAAAAAAAGAAGTGAGAGTTTGCAGGTCCCTACCTTTGCATCTCCACTGGTCTGACCCAGTCTGTAACCTCTATTTCAGAGGACAGAGAAAGGATAGTGCATAATAGTATGACCAGCCAGCTTAAATCATTGTGAAGAAGTGTCTGAAAAACTGAAAATTGGGCAGAATTATGTTTAGGTGACTATTCTGGCAGTAGAAGACAAGAAGACCTTCCGGACAGTAGCTACTGCCAGCTGTTTAGAGTTTGAGTTTTATGCTTGAAGAGAAGCATGACATGAACATGAGAAGGTCTGTCTTGTGGTTTCAGGAGCTGGTGGGATGTGCACAATTTGGGGTCAGCAGCCCTCCTTCTCAGATGCTTCTGGCTATGTAGTTGTGGCTTCCCCTCTCAAAGCCTCGTGGAGTCCAAATCAAGGAGGAAAGTAATTCAGACAACAACTCGCTTTCCTTAAAGAAAATACAATGTGATCACTTGCGGAAGGGTTAGTAAAAGCAAATCACTTGTCATAAAGGTGAGAGGAGAGAAGCGAAGGGTGGATGTGACTGGTACTGAGGACTGGGATATGGAGAGGGGGAAGGTGGAAGCAGGATGGAGATAGGAGGATAAGAGATGGAGACGGAGCAGAGTAAAGGAGTCTCAGGTGGATCCGAAGCAGAAAAGTTACTTTTTCTCTACTACAGGCCTGTCCACCAGAGGAGGAGAGGATTCTCTCCTGCTTGGTGGCAGAGGGCAGTGTAACTAGTTTGACTACTCATTTCCCTTTAAGTGATGACTCACTTAAAGGTCAGAGTGATTCCACCTCAAAATGTAACAGGGCTGAGAGGTTATCTGAACTACCCCCTTTTTGCTCAGACTGGAATTCATTGGCATGCCTGCTTTTTCAGATAGCAGTCTTAAAAGCTCAGCTAAATGCACACAAAAGATGCATTAGAAGAATGATGTGTTTGCCAAGCTGTTCTCTTGCATGCTAGGAAATACCAATATTACTGATCTGCAGCCTGAGTGCTGATCTCAGGGAGGCACTCCGATGTCTGTCTGGGCCTGCAAGGTCATAGAGATGTTGAAGGTTTTATTTGTATTGTTAAAAAAATCTTGATTGCAAATCCAAGGCCATCACCAGAAACACAAGCCATCTCCCAAAATGTGAATTTTTAAAGACTAGTTCTATTTGCATGGGGCAGAAGGTCAACACAAATTATATTAGCCAACAGAACACTCCATGCACATCTATCTGCCAGGCTAATCATGTGTATCATACCTCTCATAACAGCACACAAACAGCCCTGAGCAGCTCCTTTTTCAAGCAGTATGGGCTCCTTTTTCAATTGGGGATTTCCCACTAGAGCTGTGCAAGACTGCGTGTCCGCATGATGCAGTTTCTGGACAAGGACTAGCAAGAACAGTTGCTAGTAAGGTTGGACAGTTTTGTCAAGGGCACATATTTAAGCTTCTCTCCTTTTAAATGAAAATGCTACAGCATAATGTGTAGGAAAAGAAGTTGCAATTATCTGTCAAACCTGGGCACACACTGTAGACTACAATGAACTAAGAAGCAGACTATATTCCCTGACCATGTCCCAGCTTGATCTGTTCTATGTGCCTGGTCCCAATAAAAACCATGTGCTTCTGTCAGATATAATAACAGTCTCTGCCTTCCAAGCTTGCTGGATAATCATTATTGCAGCAGCGAGACTGAACTTCTTGCAAACCCACAGCAAAATTTTGCAGTACCCTTTTTTTTCTGTCTCTCAAACTCCTCATTGCTGAACAGTGGGGAGAGCAGAGAGGGAAGTGCTGTCACCTTTCTGAAGTCTTGAAATAGTGCTAAAGTGCAATTTGAGGGCATGTCACCACAGAAAAGGCAAGCTTTAGACAGTGATACACACTCAAAAGTAAAGGCTGGCTCATGATTGAGTCTGTGCCAAAGTGTTCAATATCTGTGATATGTCAGCATTAAAAAAAACCCAACCAAATCAAGAGTGTTTAGTAAGATGAGCATGCTGATAGACATGCAACAAAAACTTTTGCTGAAACTACAGGTTGTTTCAATATGTAATAACTGTGGGTCTCCTTGCTGCTTGAAACTGGATACCAGTTACCATCATCTAAACCACAAATAGTAAATGGATGAAAGATAAAGAGAGATGCAACCAGCTCCCATGACCAGGAGACATCCCATCCATTAACATAACATTAAGAAATTCAGGTGTTAACTACAGTATTTGCTTTGATGAATTTATCTTCAATACAGCCCATTAGGTGATCTCTGTGTCTGAATGGGCTGGATGGCAAGTGCTGGATATTTGAACTCCTTTTGGAAGCTCATAAATCACAGAATAACAAAATAGTTTGGGATGGAAGGGACCTTGAAAATCATCTAGTTCCAACCCCCCTGCCATAGGCAGGGACACCTCCCACCAGACCAGGTTGCTCAATGCCTCATCCAGCCTGGCCTTAAACATCTCCAGAGAGGGAGCATCCACAGCCTCTCTGGGCAACTTGTTCCAGTGTCTCACCCCCCTCACAGTAAAGAACTTCTTTCCTATCTCCAGCCTAAATCTCCCCTCTTCCTATTCGCATCCATTACTCCTAGTCTTGCCATCTTGTACCCTATTAAAAAGTCCTACCTCTTTCTGTAGGCCCCCTCCAGGTATTGATAAGCTACAGAGAGGTCCCCCCTGAGCCCTCCAGGCTGAACAGCCCTAACTCCTTTCGCTTGTCCTCATAAGGGAGGTTCTCCTGACCTAATTTGTCACAGAATGGTTTGGGTTGAAGGGACCTTAAAGCCCAGTCAGTCCCACCTTCAGCCAGTTCTACTGGGCACAGACAGCATCCAAATCAACAAGTGCTTTGTTGTACTTGCCATGAATCGACTCTTACCTTGCTCCCCCAGGCCCATCATTATACTTTCGGAAAGACAGGTTCTTCCTTCCCAAGTAATGCACTTGACCTTTTGGTTAGCATGTCCAAACACTTCAGTCTTATGCTGCTTTTGCATTTTGGGAGGGGTTATTTATAGCACATCAAACAATAGAAAATCTTGCTCTGCCTGAAGGCTAATATTTACATTTATTAATTTTCTTTAATGAAACATGCTCACAATCAGCTGAGTGATGGATGAACAACAAAGCACTGTTTATTATGTGCATAAAAGCCACGTTCAGATCTGCTACTGTAGCTTCTTTGCTCCAGACAGACAGTTCAATCTAACTGTCCATGTGGTTAAAATAGTCCAGACATCAGAGTAAGTAGCAGTGATGGAAAATGAAAAGATCTGTATGTTCTAGAGGTGGGGGTTGAGTTTAAAGTGAGGTGACCCCATTCTGCATCCTGGCACGATCTTCTTATGGTGCAATAAGCAAGTTACTTTACTTCAACATAGCCTTTCCTCATCCATCTCCTACCTCAAGCAAGAGTTTTTCTGAGCTTCATCTTCTGCTTCACACAAGTGTCCCCTGTACCTCTTGAGTGAATAAAGCTGCTGTCCTTCATTCTTCTGATAACAGATGATGACTATGTAGATGTGGCTGGAGGCAGAGGGAGGTGCTGATGTTGCAGCTTCCTTCCACCTCCCTGTTTGACTACTGCAGCCACCCAAGGAGTTGCCTCACAACAGCAGAGATAGGAACACATTTTGTTTGCTTTTGTAAAGCCTTCTTTTAGTGGAGATAAAACTATGCTTCCTACCCTACCCGAGGGGGTATTTGCAGGTAACTTCACACAGTCTTTCTTCCTTCAAACTAAATTCTAATAATGGATTTTGTGGCAGAGAGCAGTCTTCTGTTGCACTGAGTACAATGATGGAGCCACTGGAGCTACTTGGAAGGGAGTGTTGAAAGTTCCACTCTCCCTGCTGCAGCCTGCTACTCAGAGGTAACCTAAATTGGTATGTTGCAGAATTAAAACTTGAAAGGATACCAATAACTGAGGGAGTGATGTAAGCAGACAATACTTCAGAAGAGATGGCAGAGAGAGAAAGGGTTAGTTGACAGAGATTTAAGAGAATTCACATTAGGGTTAGGAAGATGTTAGAGTCAAAAATGAGTTACAGTGTAGTGATGCAGTTGGCAGGTGAAATTTAGTTCAGGATCAAAAGATCAGTCATAGTTCAGAGTCAAGAACACTGCTGCAAGAGTGAGGTTGTTATGTGAAGTCTTGAGCAAGAATGGAGACAGAAGAAATTATCAGTGTGAAGAGATCTCATCCAAAAAGTCCCTTCTGAATCTGAGAGTCTTTGATGGATAAATCCATTGTCTCACTGATGGAAACCTGGTAGAAATGTTGGAAAACATTAATGGATCAATGGAGAGATACACTGAATCAAGAATGCATCCCTAAATAAGAGTGGAGCCAGCAAATATTCAAAACTAACTCCAACAGCACATCTCATGTGACCATTAAATATATGCTTTGTCATTATGGGACATTGAGGTAGATCATCCATGAATAAAGGGTACAATTTTGATTGACTTTCTGATATTTCTTAAGACATCTTTGAATTCTGAATTTATGCAATTTATGGCAATGGAAGTGAGCCTTGCAGATGGTGTATTCAGCACTTAGAAGAACACCCTCTCCATCAGGAACTTTTTGCTACTGGAGCTTCACTGGGTGAGGGGACTAGTCTAGAGCTGGACTAGCAGGAGAAGCAACCAGAGTTTAAAACGTTTTACAGTGGAGGTTGGACGACGGATTTTTGGTACATAGTTTAAACCCTCCATTTGACTGAAAAGTCTTTGTTGTCAGAGTAGCTAAATGGAAAAATAAAGAATGAGAAAATAGCTTCTGCCTCTGGTGAAGTGACATATAAAGAACAGTAATGAGGGCTTTTGTAGGGACATCACCCCAATCTTGTTTCAGTTTTAGATGACGTTATGATTGCCATTGCTCAGGTGAAACACAACAGGGCAGCAGAGCAAAATTTTGCCTGACTTACTTATGAGACCTCAGTAAGGATAAGGACAGTGGGATTGAGTGCACCCTCAGCAAGTCTGCAGATGACACCAAGTTGTGTGGTGCAGTTGGTACACCAGAAGGAAGGGATGCCATCCAGAGAGACCTCAACAGGCTTGAGAGGTGGGCCCAAGCCAACCTCATGAAGTTCAACAAGGCTTAGTGCAAGGTCCTGCACCTGGGTCAGGGTAATTCCAAGCACAAATACAGGCAGGGTGAAGACCTGGATGGGTTGAGGACACCAAGAAGATTTGGGTGGTTTGAGGACAGCAAGAACCTTGTTGGGTTGAGGACACCAAGAAGAGTTGAAGAACTTGGATCGTTTAAGGACATGAAGGACCTGGTTGGTTTGAGGACACCAAGAAGAGTTGACTAACTTGGGAAGTTGAAGAGAAGGCTCAGGGGGGATCTCACAGTAGCTTATCAATACCTGGAGGAGGCCTACAGAAAGGCGGGAGTAGGACTTTTTAATAAGAGATCTGATGGGAGGACTAGAAACAAAGAATGTAAATTGGAAGAGGGTAGATTCAGGCTAGATATAAGAAAAACGTTCTTTATGGTGAGGATAGTGAAACACTGGAAGAGGCTGCCCGGAGAGGATGCGGATGCCCCCTCTCTGGAGGTGTTTAAGGCCAGGTGGGACAAGGCACTGAGCAAACAATGAGTGGGAGGTGTCCCTGCCTATGGCAGGGAGGTTGGTACTTGATGATCTTTAAGGTCCCTTCCAACCCAAACTATTCTATGGTTCTATAATTCTATTTTCTCAATTTTTCATTCCTTAGGCAGACTTGCACTGTTTTCCGTCATCTGGATATGGTTGTGTGGCTTCTCCAATAGAAAAGCTTACACACAGCAGCCTCTCTTGTAATACTGCAAAGCTCCCAAAGGCCTGCTAAGAGAGAAAACGTGTGATGACTTATGCTCATACCTACCTATGCACAGTCAGGCTTACAAACCTGCAAAAACAAGTGTCCTCCCCCTCCTGGGACAGTGCCTGAACTTGGAGACATCTGTGGACAGCAAATAATTTGAGGAAGCCCAGCTGAGTTTTTGCAGACTTAGACTGTCACCAGGATTGCCATCTCCCTCTCAACTGATAATCTGTTGTGGTTCTCCTTACTTGTCATTTTTAGTTATCTGTGTGCACAACTGATTAGAGCACTCAAAGAGCCTGTTTTGCAAACTGATAGCCTATCTCAGAGGAAGCATTTGCAAAATGTCAGTATCCCAGTAGAGATTCTGGGATAAACAGTTACAGTAAACCAAATATATCCCCCCCTCCCTCGACATCAAGGAATGGATAGATCACAGTCTTAGGTTTTGCCCACTAGCTCTCTTAAGTGCAATGCAAGCTTTCAGGTTGAAATCTAAGCTTTGCTCCTGTGGTGCTTCAGCCAGTGAGTTGTAATTTGAGGGTCCTACAGAGGTGGAAAGCAAAACACTGCCACTAACAGAAAGCAGGCAAGAGACAGCGGCCCTGTGCATTTCCTAGGTGGGACTGAAGGGGCTAGTCCATGGCTCAGTAAAAGCTGACAGGAGCTAACTTGTCTTAATCACAGGTAAGAAACAGTCCTAAATCAAGTATCTTTGTGTAAAAAACCCACCCTGCTTCATTTAGCTGTCAAAAGCTTTTACAGCCATACTTGAGTGTGAACTGCAAGAGCCATTTTGTGTCTATCAGTTGGTTAACCAAAGGAAACAGAGTACATTTTAGAGATTCCATTGTCCCTTCATTCCCATGTTTATTTGTCTTCCTCTGCAGAGCCCTGAATGTGATGGATAGTTTGTTGACTCCTGAACCTGAACGTATCTTTTTAGTTGTGTCTCGTGTTGGAGGAAAAGCACGAAAAGGGGAGCAGAAAATATTTCAAAGATTTTGTCCAGAGGAGGATGGCAGCAAGCCATTAACAATGTGCAAAGGAATAATAACAGATGGGATAGGTTTTCTATTTTATTTTTTTGCCAGTTGAGCTATTGATGTGAGATTAATAGCTGCTGCAGAATGACTGAAACCCACATAATCAGCTAGGATTTTGCTTTGTACAAAGGTATTTAAAAAGATTAAAACAGCTTTGGTAGAATACATGAGTATGCTGGGATAACAAGGCTCATTGGAAAGCTTTGGAAACTTCTTCCTAGCCCACCATCAAATTACCTCAAAATTTTTATTTATTATTACTTAGAGAGCACATTAAATCGCACACTGTGCATTGTAACTAAGCTATGGCCCCTGCCATGAATATTTTACAAGTCTGAGGTCTTGACCTAATACCTATTTAAATCTGTGGAAGTTTTTGCCTTGAATTGAGTGTGAGTTGGATAAGATCCTTCAGCATACCATGAAACATAGCAAGAGTTCTTTTTGCACTCTAGTATACCCAGGCAAGCTCACTGCAAATTCATAGCCAAGCAATTCCCTGCAACAGTCTCACTAAATGCATTAGGGACATTTACTCCTGGAGTGAGCAAGCACTTAAGAATCTGAGCAAATCCAGCCCTGGTGGGTAAGAGAACAGATGATGAAAAGATGGAAGTATGCATGCTGATTTGCTACTGTGTTTTTGGCAAGAAAAGCAGTAGATCTGCATGAGACAAAAGGCTAAAGTTCCTTTACTTTACCTCCCTGTCTGAGCTTAAGTGATGCAGCCTGCTCCTGAAAATGTCTGAGGATGTGATCTCCTCTACATTCCTCTCCAGCCACCTTCTAAGTAAAAGCTTAGCACCTATACAGTCTTTATACTAACTTAGTTAACTCCAGCGTACTGACATGATGGGGGGAAATTACAGCCCCTTTTCTGCTACCACTGCACCAGCTCTGCAAGTACTCAGCCTGTCACTGATGCTTGTGTGTGCCTGTTTAGAAATGCAAATGCTTTAGGCCTCAATGCAGTGAAATAATTGAGTATATACTTTACTTTAAGTCCATGAATGATCTCTGAATTTGCGTCTTTGTACTCAGAACAAAATGCCTTAAAGAAAGGAATAGCTTGGAACAGCAGCCCCACTGTTTTTGAGCAACTCTCCAATAACAATCCCTAGAGCATCTGCATTGATAGAAACGAAAGTTGGATAAGGAGGCTGATTCACTGTCTGGCTTCTGGAGACATTTTATAAATAGCTGCAAGAAAAACACAGGAGGGTTTTTTATTATTATTATTGTTACTAGTTGATAAAACATGTTGACAGTCCTTTTTCAGGATTGTAACTTGGGGGCAGCATGTCTTTTCAGACAAACAGCAGAAGAAAGCCAGATGCTCTGCATCCTTAGCAGGCGATTTGTAAGTTTAAGGAAAATCAAGCTAGTGACTGGAGTGTGGTAAATAAGTAAAATAAATAAATAAAACAGTCGCCCTGCCCACAAAAAGTTCTTCTGTCCTCTAGTTTTCAGCTACTTTTCTCTGCACTGTGTGGCTGGCAAGGAAGAGCAGGCCACCTGAGGGGAGAAGTGCTTCTTGGTTGTCAGCCTGTGCCTTCTCAACAGAGCGCTGCTGCGTGAACCAGTCAGACGCTTCTGTGGACTCTTGTCCCAGGGAAGATTTATGGGAACTGTGCTCACTGGTTGAGGGAGTGAAAGATGCACATAAAAGACCAGATGAGGATTGGGAAGACCCGTGAAAAGCATCCCCCATAGAGCAGTTGTCCAGTCCTTATTTGAAGCTGTTATGCAGCAAGAAGACCACCTCTGTTGAACTTCTGGTGGATAATTACACAGCTTTCGAGTTGTATCAGAGAGGGTGCAGGAGAGCTACGAAGCATTCCCTGGACCATTAGAGTTTATGAATCAGCTGGAGAAACCAGACAGTGGATTTTTGAATGCCTGTCTGAAATCTCTGAATTGCACATGCTCTCATCCCTTCCATGCCTCTAGGTATAACATTACCTTTTCTTTGATCAGGCTTCCTCTCCAAGAAAAGTACTGGCAAAACTTCAAATAATTCCTCTGTCACTCATCCATAAGGAAAGAGGAATGTGGAGAGAGGACTGTCATTCTCTCCTATACAGGCTCTCTCTATAGGTGACAGTATTGGAACATCTTTCAGTAATGCCCTGCCATGGCGGCATCTGTTCTTCAGGGTCATTCGCCTTCATTCATGCCCATCAGAGAGTTGTTGATGCAATGAAGGTGTCATAGGAAGCAAGAGGACTCAAGGTAGAAGGCAAACTGCTCCTCATCATGGGGCCCATGCTCATTCATGCAAGACTTCTTTCCTTCTTGTGCTAGTGTAAGGGAGCAGAAAGGAAGAGTAAACTACCTCAGTGGCATCACACAAAGGTAAACCAGAATCTGACTTTTTGGTTGCTTTTTGTAATTTGAATAATGTGAAGGGGACCCTGAAGTTTGTAAAAGTTTTTGATTTTAAGAAAGAATTTTCCTCCCTGCTCAGCTGACTAAAGCCAGTTAGGACAACAGAGTGCAATGTATGGACAGTGAATTGCTCAGTGAGCGGTGGTGTTACTCACTGCTGCTTATTTCCCGTTCAGGACAGGAATTTGGAAAAACAAGGGAAGAGGCAATACTAATGTGACTTGACCCTCCTTCTTAGGAAGCTCAGACTCCTTCCTCCTCCCTGAATAGGAGATCTAATGAGACATACCTCCTGTGTGGAAGGTAACTCTTCTGATCTAGGAGGATCAACATGTAACCTCTTGAGATTGAGGGTGACAGCAGATGAGAAAAGCTATTCAACGTTGTGAATGAGTGGGAGATAGATGCTTGTGGATCAAGGTCTTGGAAAGGTAGAAAGGCCTTGATTTTTTTGTTTTTTGAAAGGTCTATTTTTAATGACTGGAATACTCTATTAGTATTCAGGGGAGATATAATTAGGACAGTGGTTCTATTTTGAGATTGGTTTTGTCTGAGTATTGGTTTGGACTGCAAACCAGTACTCTGGCGAACTCATGCTTTGTGCATTATGGGAGAGCAGTCCTTGGCTGGACCTGATGGGAATAGAGCTAGCACTGACTGGACATGTTCACCCTGTCAGCTTCAACTGGGAGCTTGCTGGGTTTTTGGTGTGGCTGAATCCATTTTGTCTGAACCTCAAGGTACTTTCCATTGCTGGAACCTAAAGGTAGTGATTATGTAGTGTCAGATAAAAGAATACAAATAGTCAGATGCTAGGATTCTGAAGTGTGTTTAGTATGACACTTTAAAAAATGCACATGCTATTTCATCATTTGCTCCAAATTGCCCAAGTCTAATTTGGTGTTTTCTTTAAATTCTCTGCCTATAAAACCATCCCACATAGTCATGTACCAGATTATTTACTCCTGGGGACAGCTTGCATCACACATGAAAGAATTTAATAATGACACTTGGATGGAGCACTGTTATTTCTGGAGGAAAAGATCGTGTTGTGTGCCTGCAGCCCTGGGTAGTGCAGCCTTGGATGACTGTGCTGCCAGTAGATAGACGAGCGTGTTTGACAGCTGACAGTGCTGCTTTTATCATTATTGCAGACTTAGGGCATTGTGCTCCTTGTTTCAAGCTTTGTTATTTATATCACTCTGATATATTCCTTCTGATAAAACACTGAAGAAACAGTGCAAGCTAACATGAATGGAGGAGTGAGTGGCAGTGTCGTACTGCTGACACACTCTGGTGTCCTCCCATCTTCTGTTATGTGAGGGAGAGCTTGGTGGCTGGTTTTTATTTCTGGAAAGTGATCACTTTTAATTCATGGTCTTTCTCTCCCTTTTCCATCCAACTCCTATACTGCCTGCCAAGTTTTGGTTTCAGATGTTTGGGAACGCCCTCACTGCAGCAGGAAAGCATCAGGGCTGCCAGCCGTGCCCTGCCTTGTACCCGGCTGCAAGCTCTTCTTTCCCTATCCCACTCAGCTGGGTGCTCCCTGGCCCTGCAGAGCAAATGTCTTTACAGAGCAGTGTCTTTATTTCTTCCCCTCTCTCTGCGTTTCTTTCTACCTAATATTTTTTCATTTGGGGGAAATGCAACTAACTCTCTGATTTCATTTCCTTGTGCTGTGAGCCTTTAAGCTGAACTTTAGCCTCTTTATTTGACTGTTGTAAATTTATAGCATAGGATATCTTACATAGACAACTTTGTACAGGCACACCATCCCTTTCCTCCTGGATATCTTAATTACTGTTTTTTAAGGAAATGAGCAAACAAGTCAAAGGAGACATTATGCAGATTCCTCTATAGGAAAAGTTCAGGTAGGAAGAAGAAAAGAGATTAATGTCTTAAGAAAAGGAAAGAGAAAATGTATGCCTTCCTAAAAGTCTGTTGGAAAATAAAAGCAACGTGGAGTTCTGCGTTGACTGGATATTGCCAAGCTCAGATTAAATATGGCAATAGAGAGGGCTAGGGATACAAGTTGAAGGAGGGAAGATTTAGGTTGGATATTAGGGGGAAGTTCTTTACTAGGAGAGTGGTTAGGTCCTGGAACAGGGTGCCGAGGGAGGTTGTGGATGCCCCGTCCTTGGAGGTGTTCAAGACCAGGCTGGACGGGGCCCTGGGCAACCTCATCTAGTAAATGTGTTTGTTAGGTGGCCCTGCTAGACAGGGGGGTTGGAGTTACATGATCCTTGGGGTCCCTTCCAACCCGGGTCATTCTGTGATTCTGTGATTCTGTGATTCATTCCCTATAGCTACTGCTGGCACCGCCAGTTGTGCTGCAGATCATTGTTTGGCTTTAGTGTGCTGGTCACAGTCTGTTTTTGCTTGCAGTCCCCTTTTCTTTGCGTTTTGGAATTGCCTCAGATGACTCCATCGGCTCTTCAGTGCTAGCAGCAGCAAAAATTAATGCACATATGGTTGCTGGAGTAAGCATGGTAGGTACTGAATGCTCACAGGAAGCTTCTCTTAGTAGAAACCAATCTCTAGGGGATTAATTGATCTCAGTTATCATCTGTGGTGATGAAACAGAAACCCATACTAGGTCTTCAGCTCTGAAATGGTTTATGTATTTGTGTGTATGTGTGTGGTCTAAACTCCTGTGTAATTTAGTCATAGCTGAGCCTTGATTTTCCCATTGTTTTACATTTAAGCAGTGTTTATAACTTACCATCTAAAAATGATAATGGTTTTAGAGTTAGTTTTCATCTTTCCCTCACTGATAGGAGACCTGATAGAATACAGTCTTATAAATCAGCTATACCAGAGGGGAAAAGGGACCATGCAGCTAATTACTCTGAAAAACTTGAAATTATGTATGTCTGAAACAGCTGGGAAGTTTGCTAATATGCAGTAAAAAGTTTTAAATAAGAGAAGCAATAAAGGGTTAGATATATCCTTCCTCCTCTTCTCAAATTCCCGCAGATGCCTGTCAATACAAAGATGACATCCTGAAGTAAGGGTTAGATATATCCTTCCTCCTCTTCTCAAATTCCCGCAGATGCCTGTCAATACAAAGATGACATCCTGAAGTTGTCATGATCTGCATGCAGCCACTGACCATGGACAAGCTCTTTGGAGTGTGATGCCCTTCAGAAATCCTAGACCGAGGAGGGATTCCCCTTTGGTTCCTTCCGTTACAGCATTTTAAGGTAAAAAGACCCCATCTGGCCCAAGCCCAATGTGCAAGAGGTGGGACGGGTCTGCCTGACATGCAATCTCTGTGCCCAGCTTCATGTGCTGCCCCACCACTTTGCTTTGAACTTCAATTCTACTTTCTCTTTATTTTCTCAGTGATTGAGTTAAGGGTGAGGATTTAAGCTAGTTGGTTTAAATTCAAGCCATATGAGACAGAAGTGATTTTCTCAGACAGGAAAAATAATCTTGGGGAGTTTATAGGACTTACAATTGCTCTGTATTTTCATGGAGTATGAACACAATTTGTCTCTCTACTTCTCAAACTCAATGTCTTATTGGATCTTATTGGATTAACTTGTTGTTCTTGGAATTTCCATGCACTGGCAGGGGCTCAGTGAGCTTTTTTTTTTTTGCATTTGATTAGCCTGGAGATTGCTGCCTTTCTTCCACAAGGTGAAATTGCTTGCACAGATGATCCCTGCTCATCCCTTTCTCCTCCTTGTTTTCAATACACATCCATTTCTCTCCATCCTGTTCTCCTTGGACCTAAGAAGAAACCCTGTACAAACCAAGCATTACCAGCCAAAGAAGATTATATTAGTACCCTGTTGTTTCCTTACAAGCAGGTGCTTGCCAAAAACAAGAATGGTGTGGGTTTGAATTTTTTAATGAAGAATCACATACCCAGGAGAAGCTTCTGAGAAGCCTTTCTGCTTTCCTATTTCCTATGTATTATACTATTTCCTAGTATTATCGGGCAGACATATCTGATCACTTTCCTAGAAAATGCCAGAGCCTTACATTGCCATGCCCTGAGTGAAATACCAGCCCTATGCAGTGCGGCTGCAGTGATCCTTTTCATGGGTCTGCACAGCAGAGTATTTGTAATTCTTTGCACAGAAGTCAGACCCTTCTAAGACCCAGACATTCATATTCCCATCAAAACCTGAACAGTGTGTTTTTTTTGATCAACAGTTTTGAGCTCTCAGCCTCAGCCATGAATGAAAAAATAATCAGGTGGAGGCTAAAGAAGTCACACCTGTCAGCCTGACACACTGTTTATCTCAAAGATTTTACTTCAGAAAGTACAAACAGTAGAATATTTATTTTCCTTCCTGCCATGTATGAGGCCATTCAGCAATTTGAGTGTGCTCATGCACAGCCTTCATAAGCCAACCTTAATTGCATAGCAATGTGCCATAAAAACAAAGATTAGGCATTATTATCTAGAACCAATTTTACATTTTTCTCCTCTGACTTGAACTGTTTAAAATATAGGGCACTATCTCATTTTGGCTACACATAAATATTTCAGTTGTCAAATTGCCCTTACTCAACCAGCCAACTTTTCTTGATGGCTGAAAATCATAGTGTTTAATTGTGTCAACTGAGGTGAAAAATGTTATTGGTTCACCACCTGGCTGCACCATGTAGTTAAAAAGAAGATAAGTAAGAAAGAACATAGAATTTAAGGGACTGCAAAAATATTTTACCCATTAACAAATGAATATGATACAAGGACAGAGAGAAGAAAATAAAAAGATTGTGCGTTTCTTTATCCAGGTGCATTCTTACTTTATCCTCACTGGTTGGCGTTGAATCTTCCAAACAAGGTGTAATTAAAGAGAGTGTGATAGGGGCCAAAGGCATCAATAAGAAACTTCTGACAGATTTCTGTAAGCTTCTGATCAGTCTGTGTCTGCAGTCTTGATATTATTCAAAAGTCACTGTCACCTACATGAACAGAATTAACAAGTAAAAACCATGGTGGACCATCACAAAGTTTTTCTGGGCTCACTGTTTACTTTAATTCTGGTGAGCTCATCTGTCCTGCAATGGAAAGGGAAAGCTCTTCAGCACAGAACCTCACAGCAGACGACTTGAGCGCAGGAAAAAAAACACCTATTAAGTTTTATTGCCCACTGAGTGCTCTGTGTGGTAGACAAGATTTTGGCAAGCAGTGTCAGCCTTCTGCTCCTAGGAATAGGCTCTGAAGAGGTGGATTATGGCTCATACTGCTTGAAATGCCTTTTGTGCAACTCTTCCTCAGAATACAACCATGGCATTATATCTCAGATAGGAATCCCACAATGCTAGCTTGGGGGACTAGACAAAATGGGAACATTGTCCTGTATCCACCATCATTTGTGGAAAGATTATCTTCTGTGTTATGCACAAATGGTGCCCCATAGTTGTTTCATCAGGAGAGATGTTAATGAGGACATTTTTAGTAGCTGAGATAGCTGCAGTCTCTCTCCTTTGTTCCATATAGATCCAACCAAAGGTGCAGCATCCAGCAAATTTAAGGTAAAAAGGGATAATTAGATTCATTATCTTCACCTCCTGCATAGTGTAAGCTATGATGTTTCACCCAGTGACTCACACTCTGAATCAAAAGACCTCCTTTGAACAAAACATTTTTGTGCTCAGGAAAAAGCTTTTTATGTGTGAGGCAAATGGTAGGATAGACTAGGATTACCTTGCATTACCAAGGATATGGCAGTACACTCATACCCTTGAGCGTACACTCATCTTCTTCACAGTCTCTTCTGGTAAGGAGGAAACACTGCTGGGTCCTTGGGAAATTTTCAAATGTGGACCAATGCAGCAGTTAGTTGGGGGTGAGATGAGGAGAGACAGCTGTGATATGCAAGTTCTTTGGCCAATGAAGGTTATTTAAGAAGCAAGCATTGGTTCCTGACCTCCGTGAAAATTTGCTCTGCTGTGAAGCCAACCACTCTTTTTGTTGTGACCACTGGAGAAACAGGACATGGAGAGTATCAACTGTCATGAGGGTGTCAGACTCTTTCTCCTGACCTTTATTATTCATTAGGATCCCCTCAGACCGCATCTATTTTACCCAACAGTTGTGGACACTACTGTGATGGTATTCTGTGANCATGAGACAAGCTTATATACAGTGATGGCTAATTATCAATGCTACTAACATACTGATTGGTTACAAGTTACATTCTTGCATTAATGTCAGACCCTCCTCTTAGAGTTCTTCTGCCAACACACAGCTGCACACAAGTCCTTATTATCTGTTCCTCCCTTGATACTTTCCCAGACCATCCAGGACTCCTTCCCAAAACAGTGGAAGACACAAGAGAGCTTATCAAGCTCAGGTGGCTTGATAAGATTTGCCTCAGGCTCTGAGCTGAGCAGTTGTTAACCCTTTATAGCCTGTGCCCATACTGCAACAGAGTATCAATTGTCATGAGGGCATCAGACTCTTTCTCCTGACCTTTATTATTCGTTAGGATCCCCTCAGACCGTATCTATTTTACCCAACAGTTGTGGACACTACTGTGATGGTATTCTGTGAGTGCTGACCATAATTTGTATATCCAGGGTCTCACTGGTCACCAGTCCATGCTTTTTTGTTCACAGCTGCCCTCTCCCACGTGCCCAAGGAGGCTACCATGGTGGCCTGGTCAGAAGGGCTGGCCCTGGCTTGAGGGTGCCAGTGGACAGCCTAGTGATGTGCAGGGGCAGAGTTACTGTCCCAGTTCTCTTCTTTTGTAAATGAAAGATGCTTATTGTATTTTTTCCTGACATGTCATTGGAAATTTCTTCTTCACTTCCTGCCTTAAATTGTTTAATGGTGCTGTGCCAGCCCAGTGGAACAGAAATCTTGTTTTCCAGTCCTAAGGCTAGGTTTGCTGTGAAATGAAAAGACATGGTCCAGCTTTAGTTTTAGCATATTGTGCTAGTAACAATTCACTGAGCTTTGGCACTAGGCTTGTTCAAAGGGCATTTCTTCCCCACTCCCTACTAGTCTCTTATGAAATTAATAAAAGTAGAGTGTTCATTGACTGGGTGGAGAAATTGCATTCAGAGCACATAATGTCTGAGGCCCGGCAAGTCTTTATGAATTTGTCCTGGTCTTTGCTAAATGGAGCAGAGTGCCCTCTGGACTAGTAGCAAATATCTTAGAGGAGTGAAAAAAAGGGTAGAAAAAGAAGTGCTTGAATTGCAATTCTTTAAAGAACTGGGTCAGTATGATTTGCATCCCTTTGACCCTTCTCATTTATTTATTTATTTATTTCAGTTAAGAGAGATTATGGTCCTCATCATGGTGGAAAAATAAAGTCTGTGGTTGGAACCACATTACATAGTGCTCACCAATACTGGCACTTCTACAGGTCTTCTATAATGTAATAAATATGTCTGGACCAGGAACTTCGTAAGGTCTTGTTGACTATGCAGATATCTCAAAGAGAGATTAATGTATGTGAATATAGATGCCTCCCAAGCCAAAAGATAGGAGGTGTAGTGCCTCCAAATACGCATCTCTCAGCTGATAAAACAGCTTGCAATCTTCTAGACTCCCACTAATAACTATTTGACATGTCTACATGTCCTTCCCAGGGCCTTGTCCCCTAAGTTCTGTGCTGCTGTGCTGGATGCAGTTTCTCTATGACTTTCTGTCAAAGCACACTCCTTGGTAGATCTGACAGGTTATGTCCCAGTGGATGCCTTGTTTGCTTCTTCTACAAAAGGACAGAGTTTCCCTTGGGACACTATCAAAGACTGCAGCAGCACATGCTTTCCTGTTTTTTATTTGTATGTGTACATGTGTAGCTCTTCTAAACACGGACAGGAATTTCCTTTCCTGAGTCTAGACATCAGTTGCCTGCTAACAGACTGTTGCCCTAGGCCCTTCTGTTTTTCCCATGAGAGCAGCAAATTTGCACTGGGCTGGTAGCGGAGGCTTTGTATGACGCACTGGGTCTGCAATCTGGTTTGTGGTCCTGATGTTTTGACTCTACTCACAATCTCTGCAAAGCAAACCTGGTACCTAATGGGAGATGTCTCTCTGTCTCCTACTGCAGGTTTTGACCTTGCCACCCTAAATCAGCCAGAGCAACTCTGTCTTGTGCAGAAAGGAAGGTGACACAGTACAAACTGGTGTGCCTGTGAGACACTTGGCTAGATCTATGTCTTGGCAAGCTGCATCAACCAGGCAGCCACAGGAAGCAGACAAGCTGAGGTGATGCTCTGCCTGAGCTGACATAGCTGTCCCTTTCCCATTGCGCATCGTCCCTTCAGTGGCACCCTGTGGCTTCCTACACTGATTTTGGCAGGACAACTTGATACTCCATAGCAAGTCCAGGGCTGTGCTTTGTGTAGTAAGATCCTGAATAAGGTTCTTAAGAACCCTCCTGGGTGTGCAGATGAGCAGGGCATGGGCTGCTTCAGATGAATCTCACAGATCTCAGTGGTCCTTCAGAGCATATTAAGCCTGTCAGTGCTTTCCTGGGACTTGCAGAGAGATGGGGGCAGGGAGAACAGTCAGTAGTCAGTTTTCACAGCTTTTCTCAGTGGTTACTGTAATATGAATTTACCAGAAGGAGGGGTAGGTGAGAAATCTTCCAAGGGGAATGACTGCCAGAGGGCTAAAAAAGCCAGCCAGATTTGTCTCATAAAGGGTGAGCAGCCAGCTGTTGCACAGCAGAGGTTGAAAAGCAGAAAAAGCCAGTGAGGCAAAGATTGAAAGCAAACTCCTGTGACAGAAACAATTAAGTTCTACCCGCCCTTTTTGGTCTATGACTGTCCATCTGCATGTCATTCCTCCTTCCTCCAGAAACTTTTGAAGTGGTTGGCTAATTTCAGCCAAACTATTTGAGCGATAAAGACATCAGTATTGCTAGAGGTCCTGGGACTTTCTGGAAAGCAGGTATCTAGTTTGGAGCAAGGTATGCAGCCATTGCCTCATCTGGAGAAGAGGCTGCAAGATGAGCTGAATCTCTATGAGGTTTCATGAGATTGCCACAGGTCCACAGGCAGATAGACTGGCAGAAGACCTGACTTTAGTGCTCCCACTATTCACTGACATGCTGATTTGTACACGCAAAACAGTCAGCTACGAATTCAGGTTTTGCCACCCTGTAGAATGAAAGAAAAGTGAATGTCAAAATATAAGTGCTGAACTCTTTACATGCTATAGCTTTGACACAGCCATTCCAGTATCTACCCTGTGAAACATGTTGCTATCAGCATGTCACATGCCATTGGTGTAGGAACCTGTGGGCATCTTGCGAAGTCTCTCTTTGGATTCTGTTTTGCAGCTGGAACCTCTCAATCAGGTAAGGAAGTTGGCAGAAGTAAGAAATTAATTACCGTAACTTTATTTTGTAATAGAGAAAATACAAAGTTTCCAGGTGATGTGGCGTATCCTGAGGAAATAACTTGCTGAAGGCATACACAGAGTGACACAGCCAGTGATGTTCAGGAAGCCCAGTGGTGTAAATAACATCCTTTTTAAGAGGAGCAATGAGAGATCAGGCAGACAAGGAATAAATGCTGAATGTTGATTAACTGTTAATTAATTGCTTATTAACAGACAATTATTATATTAACAAATGGAATAATTTAAGATTTTAATTTTGCATGTCAATAAGTCACAAATAGTATATAATAACAGTAAACATTAGGCTATTATTATATTTAATATTAATATATTACACAGTATATAAATATACTGCATAATATACTATATTAAATAATAAGGAAATGCTTATAGATATTTTAATCTATTAATAAAGACTGTGAGGAAGTAGTGTGGCCTGGGAAGTGGTGACAAAATGCTGTCTAGTGGATGAGTGAGCAGCAGTGGCAGTGGGGCCAGGGAAGAGAGCCAAGGCTGAACTGAAACGTCCTCAGAGCAGATGTGTCCCACCCTGCCCAGTTGTACTGCTTCTTGTGTTGGTCTCTGCCCTCAAACCACATGCTGAGATCCTGCAGAAATGTTAGAGAGCAATTACCAGAGTGAGTTTGGTATTAAATCTGCTCCTGACAGCTGCAGATGTGAGAAGGTCCAGGTGGTGGGTTTGTCTGCACAGGAGATGGAGAGGCCCCCTGAGTCTCAACCTGAAATCTTTGGATGAGGTGAAGGATAGGATACCAAAGAGCACTCCTTGTGCTTTGAACACAGCAAGACACAAGGCTTGGAAGGTGGGGAATCAGAAAAATCCATATTGGAAATGAGACTCAAATGTCTTGAAGAGAAAGGCGACATACATCTGGAATGGCTAATGAAGGATGTGGTAAATTCTTCAGAACTTGGAGACAAAATCAAGAGACCTTGGATCTCCTACACAAGGTACAAGGCTTAATTCAGAGATCAGAGGGTGAAAAATCATGATGCAAGTTAATGCAAGAAGCCAGAACAGATGATCGGTTTGGTCTGGTCTCATCTCGTCTGGTCTTCAGAAATATGAATCAATGTGTAGCAAAGGTTTAGGAGAATTACCAATAGACAAGAAACAGAATTAATTAAATAACCATAGTATTTCCAAGGGCTCACATCAAAGAGTGGACCATTTTTTTTAAGCAGGAGCAGAGACAAGGGGGAAGTTCTCAGGGAAGAAGTAGCTTGCTTTGTTTTCATATTTGGAAACTTGCCTGCTGGATGACTTCTACCCATGAGATAAAGTTGGTCTTCATGCTGAAGGTTCATGAGCTCATTCATGGACAACATTTATTGGAAAACTGCTGAAGTTCCAAGATGGGCTTATCCTAAAGAGTTACTGGCTTCCAAAATGTGTTCATCAGTCTTCAGGGGTGCAGTAAGGCATGGTCTTGCACAGAACAGATTTACACAAATGACTTATTAACAAAATCAGGACTAGGGCCAAACAGATGTCAGTATGACTGATTAGCTCAAAATAAACACAGTTGCGAGATAAGAAATAGCCGTGTTTGTGCTTCATCTTCTTGTGGTTACATACTCAATAGATGATGGGAAATGACATGTTAGGTATGAGGTAAAATGACTCATCCACTGCTGCAGCTTGTAGAAACCAAAGCAGAAGAATTCAGGAATTTTCAGTCCATGGGTATAAAAAAAGCAATGGCCCTGATCCAGGAAATTCTGCCACAGAGATGGATCCCCCAAGGTGTGCAGCCTGTCCTTCTCAGAATCGTGCATGTGTAGGGTTTTATTTTGGCAGCTGAAACTCCCCAAGAATTTACATTATTCTAATTTTTGTTATGCCACATAACAAAAAATAGTCAAAGATATTAGAGAAGAAGTAACAGTTGTTTTCTCATGAGAACTTATATAAGGATTGGTCTGGCCAGATGAGGAATACAAACTCTTCTAATGGTTTCTCCAGGAGAGGAGAGATCTATCTTACTCTGCTTTGTCCATCACCAGCATGTAAAATATTAGGAGATGTACAGACCAAAACTAGTGCTAGAGGTTGTAGAATTGCGTTCAGAATGAACCAACCATGTCCATCAATGTACACTGAAAACTGTTGATTGAATTCATTTGCTGCACTGCTTTACAGAGAATGTGCACTTCAGACAAAAAGCATGGAGATGAAAATGGCAGCAAGAGCTGTTTTTTGGCACTCCTTTTTGCACCGAATGGACTTGCTTGCTCAAATGTGGTAGAAATTTTCGATTTTAAAAATGTTTTTCTTGAAAAACTGCGTTTTGGTAAGCACAGAAATCCATGAAAACAGTCTGTAGGAATTTAAACAGTTGAATTCATGTTCCCATTTTCTGAGTGAAAGATTCAATTTTTCAATTTCATTTTCAGTGCACATATTTCCCTTCAATAGTTTGAGAAATTAGGTGTTCAAACCGTTGTTGAACAAACCATTGTAGTCAACATAACAAATTAACTCCTCTCCTCAACCATTTCCTTGTGCAAGGGAAGCAGCTAGGGAGAAGGAAGACCTGTTCCTGATCAATTGAAAATGAAACTATTCTTCATGAATGATTCTTACAATGTTGCTTTCCAGTCAGCAACATAGCAAAAGCTCCACACAAAGATTCATTGAAAACCTGATGCTGTTTAGTTGTGGATTGCACTCCAAAATTATTCAGTTAGCCTATTAAAATCCTGCCTATATTAATTTTCAGAGTGAAGATGACTCCATTCATTCACACTCCAGGAACATTCTGAGAATAGCATTCTCAAAATAGGTACTGTTGCCCACCTTGACTACAGCTCTGATTTAACTCTTGTATCTAGGGGTGTTATTCCTCATGTTGTCCAGGTAAAGACATGTGTAGTTGTAATTTCTCCTTCACAGGTACCTTGCCCCTCTCTCTGCTCTGAATCAGCTGCTGGCTGATCTTCAGAATCAAGGAACATGTTTTGTATATCTTTGCCTCCCTCTTTCTACTCTCTGCCTCTTTATCCCAATATGGGCCCTGCTTTTCTTCTCTGCTTTTTAGCCAATAGCAAGTGTTGAGATAAAAGTTCATCAATTAGCATACTCCTACTTCCAGTTCTTCCTTGAACTTCTAGACATTTTCATGTCATATGGATATTGCTGAGAAGCAGTTAAATCTAATCTATAAATGCATGGGCTTATTTTTACATGCTAACACTCTTTTTTTAAAAAACAGTCTTCCCTAAGAATCTGATCTTGAGTTGGGGAAAACCTGCTTTCTTAGCAAGAATGTAAGCAATCTTGAGGGGATGGGAAGCAAGGATTTAGTATGATTAGGCTGAAATTCATCTCATCCCCTCCTTTAGATACCAGACTGAAGTGTTTAATTTAGAAGATTTGTTGCTCTGAAATCCTATCTAATCAAGTGGGATGAAAACAGGACATTCAATGGATAGTTCAGTTCTTAGCAGGATGCAACACCATCATTTTAAAAGGTGTTATAATACATATCCTCAACCAGGTTTCTGGCTGATGCAGATGGGTAGTATCTCTCTCAAGACCCGTGGAACTGTATCAGTTTACTTCAGCTTGGGTTCTGTCCTTCCACAATTTCCTGTGGATAAGGTTGCTACTCCTCCTTTTTACCCTTCTCAGTCAGAACACTTTTTCTCCATCAATGCTTTTTTCTCTGTAATGCATGGTAGAATCATAGAATAGTTTGGGTTGGAAGGGACCTTAAAGATCATTGAGTTCCAACGCCCCTCCCATAGGCAGGGACACTTCCCACTAGATCAGGCTGCCCAGTGCCTTGTCCAGCCTGGTCTTGAACACCTCCAGAGAGGGGGCATCCACAACCTCTCTGGGCAACCTGTTCCAGTGCTTTACCACCCTCACTGTAAAGAATTTCTTTCTTATGTCAAGTCTAAATCTACCCCCTTCCAATTTACATCCCTTGTTTCTAGTCCATCCGATATCATATTAAAAAGTCCCTCCCCTGCCTTTCTGTAGGACCCCCTCAGGTACTGATAAGTTACTATAAGGTCCCCCTGAGCCTTCTCTTCTCCAGGATGAACAACCCCAACTCCTTCAGCCTGTCTTCATAGGGCAGTTGCTCCAGCACTTTGACCATCTTTGTGGCCCTCCTCTGGAGCCACTCCAGTACTCCACACTAGCCAAATTCCAAAGTATCCCTGAACCTGACAAAAGTCTGTGGTAACTGCTCTCCATGTGCCATGGCCAGATTTCATTCACCCTCTGGAAATGACAAAAAACAGCAACTTGTGGGTGGCATAGTCTTGTTTTCCTCATGAAGGTGGAAGGTCCTTTGTGTGTGGTCAGGGATCTGACTCAGACTTCTACACAGGGTGCTGTCAGGGAGGAGACAGAAGTCCCTATGTGCAATGCAGAAAAAAAAGTGAAATGGCTCTGAAAGGAATTTGTCTCAACTTTTCAACTAGCAGTAGTAATGGTTTTTGGTCAGGGATTGTCTTGATAGTTCTGTGAGTTAAGGCCAATTTTCCTTTCAAGGCTCTGTATATTTAGCTATTTAATCAAGGTAAATTATTCCTTCTCTCCTCATCCACAGTTAGATCACAGCACAAAATTAAGCACGGCCTTTCATTCTGCCTCCTCTTGTCTCTCTGTTTGACCCAGACTTTGGGGAGCCATTAACTTGTCTGAGATATTGATTTAATAAGGATAGGTGAATTAAAAAAGACAAAAAGACACCTGATTAATTGGCATTTCCAAGAGATCTTTGTAATCAGCCAACAAGGATTTTATAGGGTATGAACTATTTGGTTTCACATAAATTTCTTCCGCATTCTTTCTCTCATGTTTGCATGGTAAACCTTCTGGAATACAGACCACATCTGCCTCTTTGTAAGCTTTATATTTGGGAGGTAATTGAGTTGGCTCTTTGTTATGAGAGCATGTACTCATTTAATTGCATCTATGTATCTGTGAACACACTATCCCTGTTTCTCTCCTAGATTTGATTTGGAATGAATCTGACAAAGGGCTGTTTTCCAACATTAATGGATAAAAGGTCTTTACCAATGGGAAAAGTATTCAAACACTAAATTTAATAAAGTTTAGTTTAAAAGTTACTCCTTTGCAGGAACTCTCTTTGAAAATACACAGTTCTGAGAGTAATTCCTTTCTCACCACAGTGATTTAATAGCAAGTAACTTCTATTGGTTTTGTGATTTGTAACCAATCAGTTTTTATTTTGGAAATAATTCATAACAAGGTATGACAACTTAATGGCATGACAGTAGCACATTCACACTGTTGTAAGAGTCGGTTGTTACATCCTGCCCTGCCATGCTGAGCAGTAATGCAAATCTCTGGGGAGATAAGACCTTTAGGGTGAGATGAAAATAAAGACTGTGGTAATCTTTATCCCCTTTCTTGGCTGAAGCTGCTGACCTTAAGGTAGTAATGCAAGCATGTGTTCATCTTCAACACGTTGCTCTAAGGAACAGCTCAGGAAGGGAGGTGATCTGAGTGCCTGGAAGCTGGTCCCTTAGGCTGAGATGTCACATTACTCAAGCCAAATCAGGCAGTATAGATTAGGGAAACTTTACTTTGTAGTGCTGTCTGTTGGTTTGATAAATGACTGTCCTGTGGACTTTTTATGATTTTTCATTGATTTGAATTTTATTGTGTGCCAGGGCTCAACAACTTATTGTTATGAGCTGACAACCTGATATTTTTATTCCATTTCTACTTCGCATTTGTTTAACATTGAGTTAGATAAGACTGCCAAGAAACGAGTACTGTTTGAAAGAGGACATCAAGATTATGGCCAGCTGAATAATGTGTATTTTTGGCAAAGGATATCACTGAAGTTATGTCTCCCTCTGAGCTTAGGAGAGGAGGAACAAGATTGTCTCTTAGCGTGGCTGATGGGTCTGCTCATGATGTACTTTCCTATATTAGCAACTAAATCATGCTACTTTATGCCAAGTGATGCTTCTGTGGAGTATGGAGGGAAAATGTCTCCTTTCATTCACTTATTCTATGATCATTCTTTGGCTGTTAAAAAGGGCTGTTCCCTTTTCTGTCTCTTCAGGAAAATTTGGAGATGTTTAGGTCTTGGGGTCTTGGTCTATCCCAGTAGCAAGGATATAAAAGTAACATATGTTTTCAAATATCAGTATTTTCCCACCAAACTGCTTAGCCTGGATTCACGGGGTGTTTGCAACAGAATACTTTATGCTCAGCTGGGTGGTTAGAAACTAGCAGGATATCAAAACAGGGCACTCAGCTGAGTGCTGTCACCATGGTTTCAAAGGGCATAACAGGGAACCAAAATCTGGTTCCAGGGAAGACAGAGACATTTAGAAAATACTCTCAGCAAAATTATGACTCTGATTTCAAAATTTATTCAAGCAGTAGTTGTTTGAATTCCCAAATTATACTTGGGCACCAATTTATTCTTTATATTGGTGAAATACTCAGATACTTGTAGACAGGGTGTTATACAACTAACCATTTGTGCTGTCCTTAAGTCAAAGACCAGTACCTTCAAGAGCATCAGATCTGCATGCTTTCTATGTCTTGAGTCACCAATAAACTGGCTGCTAATTTGAATTAAAGAACTGGAATATTCTAACTTGTGAAGAAAATGGGGAGCATCTCTTTAGACTGGTCTAAACAAAGATGTGGTTATAACAGGAGTTAGACCAGAAGGAAAAAAATGTTATTTCAAAATTTTGTGGGCATGTGTCTCTTTCAAGGTGTTTGGATTTATGGCAAAGTTCAGAGCCAGGCTAGATTCATGCCTACCTTGAATCCTGGCTTACGTCAGAGTTCTATATCTGTGCTCATAAAATGGCTACTGCTTAGGTATGTGTAAAAAAGCAATGGCACAGAAGATTTCTTTTTCAAGGTTTATCCAGGTGGAGTATATCAACATTTTGCTTCATAACTTTCAACTTTGACAGAGAACTGGAGTTTCTGCAATATTTCAGTACCTTTGAAGTGTCTGCTATATGTGAAATTGTTTTAAAAGCTCAGGAGAGCTCCAGAATTCATCTCAAGGCTACATGGACCTAGTCTTCTTTTTCTCCTAGGCTAATGTTCGTATGCTTTGAATAGTCATCTTGTGTCAAGTGGTCATGATTTGGCTTCATCTAAGGAGACATTCAAAGAATAAAGTTTGTTCTTCTCACCTACAGAGACTGCAGAAGCATAGCAAAAGCTAAGACAAACTAAACTAATAAGGTCAGCTTAATTACAGTAGGTATCAGGCTTGCAGGTTCCTGACACTCAACAGTTTTCATCCAGAGACTTTTGAAACTGGGCCAGATGCTTAGTGAGTGCAAATCCACATTGCATTACTGACTTTGGCAGGGCCATGCCAATTTACATCAGTGAAGAATCTCAGTCTTGTTCAGTGCTATCAGTACCAGTGTGGAACTATAGTGAGGAATGACAGTTCAGAACATTGAGGCATGATGGTGGGTCTGCTTATCTGCTAGTCAGAGCACACCTTGTAATTTATGCAGTGTGAAGCCCAGTAAGAGTGCCTGGGAGCCAAGTACTACCTGATAACTGCACCTTCTGGAACTGTGCAGGGCTGTGTCCAATAAATCTCAGCAATGGCACATGGCTAAGCTGCGGAAAAAATTAAATCAGCCACTCGGGCAGCTGAGCAGCCGCCTCAGCTGTGCTGATTCACCCAGAGTGATGCACTCCAAGGGGTTTTCACCACCTAAACAGATGTTCCCCTAGCAGAGGATGCTTTCCATTTTTACATTGTTCACGCTGGATTTGTGTGCTGCAGATCAGATCTTCAGCTGCTGTAACCAGACCTGTCTAGTCAGAGGCTGTCAGGGCAAGACTTATGCTCTCAGATCCCATCTCCCACTTCCGTCTGCGGTTCAGGCCTCTCTTCCCACTGCTGGTTACCCCACTGCGTGGTGGCTCTGAGCTGGAGAGAAGCCACCAGTGACGTGCTGCACGTGGCACTGTGTCTCCAGACAAGCTTTGCTGGAAGGCATGTTTCCCAGGCAGTGGGAACATTTCCCCAGCTGGTGGTCCCCATTGTTGGGGAGGGTGGATTTGCACAGCTGTGACCAGCTATCTGGACCGCTCTGCAAGGTGTGGTAGCACTGGGTGGTGGGACAGGGAGAATTCCTACCTTTGCATTACATCTCTACTGGTATTGCTGTCTATGTGTGTGCTAATTATTTTGGTTCTACCACGTCCACATTGACCATGCCCAAGCTATCTCTCGTCCTGCATCCTTAGCTCTGCAAAGAAGGAGTTACATCTCATGAGAATGAATTTGGATTTCAAAGTTTCATAGAATGGTTTGAAATATGCCCTTCACAGTTCCTAGGTTGGGTCACTACTGAGAGGTGGAGAGAGCAGAGAAGGATCAGTAATTACTAAGGCAAGTCTATGTACAATGCCAAGCTCTTTGAAGAGGTAATCCTTACATGGGACTACAGCAGTTGCACATAATAAATAACAATAAATAACAATAAAAACATATACAGCAGCAATTCCAGATTTCTATTAGTTTGGGAGCACTGTCTTCTAAGTCAATGGTATAGCAGTCTCTTCTGCTGCTTCTTGGATGTTTTGGAGCTTAGTTCATTAGGCTGAGGATCTGCCTTACTTCACCCCTGTGCAAAGCTTGCATTACCAGAAACACTCAAGTGCCAGGCACAAATTCAGAACAAAATGTGGATATGCTGTTCTTAAACTCATCACAATGTACTGCAAGGTGTTTAAATATGTGGATGCAAATGAAAATTTTTGTGCTTAAACTTGTACCTGAACTGGAAGGCAAGTTAAAGACCTAGCTCTTTGTCACGTGAAGAAGGATATGCTGTCTGTAACACTTGAGAAATGCAGAAATCTAGATAGAAGTGAAGCCATTAATTATCACCATTTAGTAGTAGCTATAATATAGAGTGCTAGGAGGTACCGTGTTTTTCCCTAATCTAGATATGATGGCAAGGAGGGCTTAAGAAATAAATATTATTCTTGGCTATGACAGCACAGAGATTGCTGGAAGATGCTGACTTGCTGTTGCCCTGTAGCACTAAATACAAGATGTGAATTTGTCCCATCCAACTGCCAGCTGAGGACTAATATGCTGGTGTGAGGTCAGGGCTTTGACTAATGGGATCAAGGGGTTATGTTACTCTAAGACATGGATTAGACCATAGACACCTTTGCTTCTGCTTTGACTGTTAGTCCACAGGGAGGGGAGTTGTGGGGGAAACTCTTTCAGCTTCATTAGGTACCTTTTGGGTGGGTTTGGTTTCAAATCAGAGTAAGACTTGACCTCAGGTGCAAAATTTTAATCTGCTCTATATTGGAAGCTAGGAACAGCTACAGATCATCTGAGATTTGCTGCTGAGCACTACTGAATCAGAGTAGAATTCCTAAGGAATCCCATGCCCTGGTAAATTTTCTCTTGTTGCTTGTTTTGTGGAAGTTGTTTTATGCTCACATCTATTTTAAGTAAGTTCTTGCTGATCAACCTGTTGAGTAGCCATGTCCTACAGAAAATAGGACCTCCTCCATTGACAGCAGTCATAGGAGGGCAAAACTTAATGGTACCTACATGACTAACAAAATCAAGTGTTAATAATAATTATCTTTGAGTTCCCTTGAATCTCATCTGCCTTGATGCAACTGTTTGCCTTAAAAAGTGTTCAGGAGGAATTTTCATCTTTACAAAAGACAAATTTTTCCTGTGCTAGTTCTCGTTTCTCCTTCGGTTTAAAGAAATACATAAAACTTTGGATTAGTTGGAGTATAAAGTCAAATCAGTCTAGTTCACTCAAACAAGTATTCTGGACCAGTACTGACAGATGCTGATACTTAGGGAACTATGTACCGACCATCTTCCATTACAAAGTTTGAAAAAATGAGACAATTATAGACACACATTCAGAGATTTTAAAATCTAGGATAGGTTACAGTCATCCTTTAGTCTGACCTCCTGTATGACACATCTACAAACTTCATTGCAGTACTTCATGTCCATTGTAATGGACGGATTTTTAGCCTGCCTTTAAAGAGAATTAAGTTCAATTTTTATGCCTTTCACAGTTTAAAGAAAATATATATGCCAAACTTGAAATTTTTCTAGCTCTGGTTTCTCCCTAGTGGATTTCATGGTTCCTTTTACAGTAAATATGACACCTGTAGTTACACTTCTTTTTCTCATATAGTAGCTACTCTACCATATGATTATCTGTGAGCTAAGATCATATTACCTCTTAAACTTCTCAGGGGTAAAATCAGATTAAACTCCTTTTGGCTCAGTCTGATTTGCAGATCTCAGGCAACTCTTGTGGCTCTTTTCTGTCCCCTTAGCAAATGTTTAATAGACTTCATTTAAGCCCCGGTGCTAGAACTGCATGTGGTATTTCACACAGAATCACAGAATGACACGGGTTGGAAGGGACCTCTCCAACCCCCCTGCCTAGCAGGGCCACCAAACAAACACATTTACTAGATCAGGTTGTCCAGGGCCCCGTCCAACCTGGCNTCTGTAGCCGCCTGCAGATACTGAGAAGACCCTATGAGGTCACCCTTGAGCCTTCTCTTCTCCAGGCTGAACAAGCCCAACTCCCTCAGCCTGTCCTCATAGGGGAGGTGCTCCAGCCCCCTGATCATCCTCGTGGCCCTCCTCTGGACCCTTTCCAAAATCTCTATGTCTTTTTTGTACTGAGGGCTCCACACCTGGACACAGTACTCCAGATGGGGCCTCACAAGAGCCGAGCAGAGTGGGACAATCACCTCCCTATCCCTGCTGACCACCCCTCGCCTGATGGAGCCCAGGATCCCATTTGCTTTCCGAGCTGCAAGAGCGCACTGCTGGCTCATGTTAAGTCTCTCATCCATCAGGACCCCCAGGTCCTTCTCTGCCGAGCTGCTCTCAAGGACCACTCCTCTCAGCCTGTACAGATGCCTGGGGTTCTTACGGCTCAAGAGCATAACCTTGCACTTTGCTGTGTTGAATCTCATTAGGTTCAACCTCATTTCACCAACATTCTCACTAGAGCTGTACACTGATTCTTTCAAACTCTCTACTTGTTTATCTAAGGATGAGAATTTCTCTGGATAGTCATATTTAGCTGATTGTGTAGTGTGACCATGAAGTTATAGATGAATTGTTGGTTCATTGCTTAAAGCCTTTGTTGTAATACATGTAACTCACATTTTGCTCTTGAAATGCAAGAACTACAAATGAGTTAATTAGTAAAAAACTCTTCCTCACATCACTCTTATCAATCTATACCCCTTTTGTGTTTGTCTCAAACCTCTACCACAGTGGATTTATTTTTGCCTACAATGTCAGTATAGATGTCACTGACAGGAGTATCTGGCATCAAGAACGGAGCCCTCCTAAACTCCAGATGGAATGCCTCCCTGAGTGATAGTGCTTCTACTAAAATTACTTTTAGAAATGCATTCATTAGACAGCTTTTTTGAACACTAATGGATTGTTATATGGGAGTGAGTTAAGCATCTTACAAGATCTGGATATTTTTCCTTTTTGCAGCTACCTCCGTCAGCCAAGCTGGCAATCCTCACCAGGACTGTAATCAAGTCCTGCAGGTTTACAAACGTTATTATTGATGACTGCTGTTTAACATCATCTCTAATTGCCAGTGGAATAGTAAGTATCAGGTTAGGCTCTGAATATATCATTCTGCTTCTTTCTGAATCTGAAATATTTCTCACATTATGATTGATAACTTTGCTATTCTCTGCTAGTATTGGGTCCATCCCATACAATCCAAGACCAACTTTTCTGCCTGGAAATAGTGCTTCTCTGGAATGTGTTGAAAGACTGTATCTGTTTCAACTACAATATCAGCAGAAAACCTTCCGAGGTGGATAGGGAAATTGTGGCAAAGGAGAAACCAAGTCCTGCTCTGGAGGTGCTTGATGTCAGTTTTTCAGCATACTCAAATCTGGTGGGACACAGTCTGTGTGAGGGCCTGTGTGATGGGGCTGAGGGGAATAGGAATGCTTGTGTACCGATTCACATGATGATTCTAGCACACCCTCTGATGCGTTTCTTTTCAGAAAAACAGGACTGAAACTGAGTGTTTCAGTCTTCCTCCCACTCCTGCTACACATCCGAGAGCTGATCAAATCAGGCAGTGGTTAGAAGGCTTCCCTGGGAAGTAAGGCTTTACTGCATCCCCAGGTTCAAGTCCTTGTTCTGATTTGGAGTGGTTCCCTGACCACCAAGCTATACCGGTCATTTTGCTTTCTTACAATGAAAGATTAATTGAAATCAGCTTCAAATCAGATGGAGCAAGAACTTGAGTCTACAGCTCCCTTTTATCTCCAGGGAACTTCCTAACCACTGGACTGCATATCTCATTCTCTCTAGCTCAGTTCATATGTAATTATTTACATGGAATGGAGAGGCTCCAAGTAGGTGGAGGCAGAGGGTGAGAGCAAGTTAACTAAAGAAGTGTATGGGAGAGAAAACCAGGCTGCCCCTGGCCATCTGGTGTGGGAGTCCAAATCGCTGCCCTCGCCGTCTGACAGTGCTTCGGAGCTGAGATACAGGATTTCCTCTCTGGGGGAGGAAATTCCCCAAAATTCTAGTCACTAGTCTATTTGCTGCTAGACCTCCCCTTTTCTTCCTTCTCTGAGCCTTACATGTGAAGATTTTGGAAATACACTGGTTTTGTACTCATGTGTAATGAAAACAGATTTGAAAATCTTCAAAAAGCCTCTTTCTTTTCTTCTGAATTGTGAAACAAAATTCTTGTTTCATGGCCAGCCCTGCATATCACATCTGAGAGGCAGAACTTGCAGCAGAAAGATTGATCAGTTGAACCTGACAAAACCTGATTGTGCATTCCTTTCCCATTCATCAGCAGGCTCCCCTCCTTAATAGGTGAAGACTTTGTGGACTAGTTGCTCATTCTTAGGTTGAGACATATTCTTTCATTTGCCTTCTTCAGGCATCCTGGAAACACGCCATGGAAGCAAGACTCATATTAGCTCACCCCAGTCCACTTCCTCTACTTCCATCTTCCATGCCTTGCGTCAGTTCACTTACTGAAGGACAGATCAGACTAGGCCAGGGAGGGTTGTTTCACATAACAAAAAGCAAATCTGGTCCTTCTCTTCTCCAGTTGTCCATTGTCCAAATGGGGAACACTGCATTTTCTGTTTCAAGTTGCTACTTTGAGGAATGTGATGGACAGTGTTCCAGAAGAGGACACAAGAGGCAGAAGAGAAGCAGCTTGAGAGTACTGTAGCTTTTCCACTGATGGCTGTGTGCTCAGAACACAAGCGCCAGGTGAGACTTGTGGACCTTATTCACAGCTTTGATCCATTGATTTATGCCAGATCACTCCAAAGGCATCATCCTCACCACTCTGGCAGTGCTGGTGACACCTACCAATACAGCATTTCTTTTACATCACAGTTGCAATTCTCAAAGCAACAAAGTTGGGTTAGCAGAGTGGGGAAAGAGAGCCTATTGCCAGAAACTTGAAATGGCAAATTTTGTAGGTCTCTCAAAGCAACCCAAACCAAACCAGTGGCTAGTGGTTTCACTGACTTTCGAGACTTCACCATAGTTCACACTTTCACATTTGACACTGCAACCAACCATTAAAGCCACAAGCCTATTTCTATTAGTCTGTACTTTGAACACAAAGGTGTTCAAATATATTGAAAGTACTTAGACCACTGCTCTTCCTTGCCTAGACCAAAGAATGAAAAAGCTGTGCTGGAAAATCTGTCATCACACACAGGTACTCACCAGCAAATATCTGCAATAGGAGATGCATCAGCTCTTTCATTGTAATTTTGTCTTTTTCCTCCACATTATTCCTTCTCCAAGATCTCTGTGCTATTCAAAATGCATTCTTCTTGTTTACCTCTGTTCTAAGGAAAAGCTGTAAGATTACATTTCTTAAGTCCAGGGCTGTTGTCACTCACTGTAAGAACTAGGTAGATTTTTCCATTTGCACTAGATAAGGATTTCCTGCCACTGAAGTGTTGCAAAAGGACATGGAGTAGGGAGGTCACCACAGATGACCTAGGCAGTTAATCTTGAGGAACTGTTTTCTCTTTGCATTTATTGCAGGGGAAAGGGCAAATCTGCTTTTGAACAAATGCTGGTTTAATGCTCTAGGCATAGTAGGTGGTGTGTGTGATCCTTTGTGACAGAGGTGATATTACTGTGAAATCCTTCTTGTCTGGTTGTCTCTCGTATTCCCAAACATTCAGGACAGGTAGCAAGCATTGCTTGAGGACATAGTTATTTTAGCAGTGACCTTGAAGAGTCATTCTGATTTATCCTAAATGCCTTCATGCATCTTCTGCACAGTAAGTGAATTATGCTACATCCATTGCAGAACGACTGGAAATCAACCCAAAACCAAATAACTACTACCCAGAGCTTGAAGATTTGATTCCAGATATTTATAGTGTTCTATTATAGAAGAAATAAATGAGAAATTCCATTTTGTGAGGAAGGTTAGTAGAAACTTTCAGTGCATAAATCAAGGCTTAGCTCAAGCCCCAGGTTAGCTATGCTTATAAATGAATGCTTATAAATGCTTTTTGCAGTTCAAATGATGTCAGTCTTGATGTTTATGAAACCATGGAAGTGCTGAGTCGAAACTTTCATATTAATAAGGAAGTGCTGGGAACCACTGGGATGGTGCCAGTGTCAGCCAGTGTTATTAAGCTAAGAAGTTCTTTGGCATGGCTGAGCTAGGGAAGATCATACCAAATTTATCTCTTGTGGTTAGTCATTTGATTCATGGCTTCTGATTCGTGACTTTGTTTTGGGCTTAAAATACCAACTTTCTTATCAACCAGCTTAGAAAAATGGGGATTTTTTTAGAAAGGTTTGACCATATTTTCACACAAATCAGAGAAGGGGCACTCATTTATCAGGAATATATCTTAGCAGCAGCCAGTGGCTTACTGATACATTACTGCAATGCATATTGCTGGACTCAGCGCCTCTGAATGGTGTGTTTAAGTAGTGAGATTAATTTCTCTGAGGCCCTCAGATTAGTGCAAAATTACAGCTAGTGGGTCCCTGCTTGAGATGAAATGCTCATAACTCTGCTTTTTTCCATATGGTGCTGTTGGGAAGATTTGGCACGCTGGTCCTTTTCCTTTGGCATTGCCCTTGGCTGCTGCACTATGGGAAAGATAAGTGTGTCTTTGGAATTTTCTCATATGGAAAACCCAAGAATATGATAAAAAAAGTGGTTTAGTCTGTGCAGCTTCATGTAAAGTAAAATAATGTTAAATGTACTAAATCACTGTTGTTGTTCTAATTATTGGTGGTGATTAATACAAGAGGTTTTTTCCTTGGAATGAAGTAATTCTATATATTAGCATTGCTAAAAAGCATCTTTTCCGGATTCTGGTGGAGACAGGGATAACTCTGCAGATATCTTCTTCTCGCCCTCTACTCTGCCCTGGTGAGACCACATCTGGAATTATGTGTCCAGTTCTCATCCCCTCCGTTCAGGAAGGATGGGGAACTGTTTGAGAGGGTACAGCACAGAGCAACAAAGATGATGACAGGATTGGAGGATTTCACTTACGAGGAACGGCTGAGGGAGCTGGGTCTCTATAGCTTGGAAAAGAGAAGACTTGAGGTTGGGACCTCATTAATGTTTTTAAATATATAAACGGTTGTGTGTCAGGAGGATGGAGCCAGGCTCTTCTCAGTGACCTCCAATGATAGGACAAAGGGAAATGGCTACAAGCTGGAACATAGAGTATTCCAGAGAAATGCAAGAAAAAACTTTGCCACAGTGAGGGTAACAGAACACTGGCACAGACTGCCCAGAGATGTTGTGGAGTCTCCTTCTCTGGAGACACTCAAAACTCAACTGGACGAGTTCCTTTGTGACCTGGTCTAGGTGTTCCTGCTCTGGCAGGGGGTTTGGACTAGATGATCTCTTGAGGTCCCTTCCAATTCCTGATATGTGTGAATCTGTGATTCCAGTCCTACCTAAAGCGCGGCCAGAAGCGGGCAGACGTACCCGGGAAAGGCGGGGAGCGGGCAGGAAGTGTGTGTGTGGGGTGGTGTTCGGTGCGGAAGCTCACGGGGCGGGAGGCCACGTGCGCGGGTGGGGAGTGGTTTGCAGCTGCGCAGTATCGCGT